>JBBMEG010009757.1:0-32820 GCA_037832605.1 Cyclanthera cordifolia
GTCACACATAAATAACCGACACCAAAGGTCTTTAGTGTCGGTCAAAACCGACACCAATAAAGGGCTTTGGTGTCGGTCATGACCGATACTAAAGGTGTCCAAATCGACACCAAAAGAAGCTTTAATGTTGGTCATGATCGACACTAAAGACCTATAATGTCGGTCGTGACCGACATTAAATCTTCTTTTGGTGTCGTTTTGGACATCTTTAGTGTCGGTCATGACCGACACCAAAAGTGACTGACACTAAAGGTCTTTAATGACACCGGTATTAATGACGGTCGTTTGACCGACACCGAATATCTTTAGTGTCGGTATATGCCCGTCACTAAAAGTCCGGTTTCTATTAGTGGTTAGATATTTTATACATAACATGAACCTAAGATCTTGAATAACATGATTATCACTAATTGTATTTGAATCTTAATGAAATTGAAATATACCTCCCGACATCGTGATGCAAGAATCTTTCAAATTCAACAAAAAATTGTTGTTGATATTGAAATCTTTTATCAATTGTTTCAATGGAAAGAATTGGTATCTCCCTTCTTACCAATAAGCTTGAACGTGTTTTTTCACTTTGACACACTTGTGATGAACAAATGTTTTCATATTTATAGGAAGAGGGATGAACAATGATGAACTTCCATTAACGTAAGTTTTAACTTTTCATCAAAGTTAACTTAAAGAATCATAAATTTTAGTGAAGTGAAACTCATACATCTCATAATCAAAGAGAAGCAAAACTCATACCTCTCATAAACAATTCTCATAACTTAAAGAGAAGTTAGAACTTATTTAGAGAAGTGAAACTCGCATTTCATAAATTTAAGAGAAGTTAGAACTCATATAAAAAAGTGAAATTCACATCTGATAAACATGTCAATAGGAAAACATATTTTTCTAAGACTATATTAATGAAGATAAGATGCTTAATTCTTATTTTTCAACTTGAAAATATAACTATTTGCATGCATAAAAATTCACAAGTAATATAAAATCAATATGATACGATGCTTAATAATATTAATGTTTATATTAACAAAAAAAACATAGGTTCAATGACATCATATACAACATAATAATCATGTGGTTATCAATTCAAATTTCCTACCTCAAATATTGTTAGATTAAAAAAAAAAAGCAACTACTTCAGACTATAAAAAATGGTGTACTAATCCAAAATATTTGTGAATTATACACAACTTTCATTTTCTTTTACTAAAAAATAATAAAATATTAAAAGACCATGATTCTATTTATTTAAAAAAATCATGAATAAAGAATTATAAAAATCATTTGTTTAAGCTAGTCATTAGATAGTTAAATATTGGCAGTAATTTATTATATGTATATATATAAATATTTATTTATATTTATTTATTTTAATTTTCAAAAGTCAAAGATTATTTAAATAAACATGTGATATAATAATAATATAATTACTGTAAATTAATATTTGAATAACAATAATATTCTAGCCACCAATTTATCAAACACTAATAAATATAATAAGAAACAAAAACAAGTAGAAATAGAAATAAAAATGAAAAGAAAATGTTGAGAGAAGAGATAAGATTTCAATATCATCTCCTCCTTTACTAGGGCATTCTTAGAGCGTGAAAGCAACTAGTAGATAATAATAAGAAGAAAATGATAATGTTTTAAGAAATATTCTTTTAAATTTCAATATCGAATTTAAAAACATTCTTTTAAATTACAATACTGCGACATTATTAATCAAAGTTCTATAGTAGTGTTGTCCAAATCAATAACGCAACTGACATTAGTGATGCATTGACATTCACAAAATTCGTGGTTTGAGTCCCTCACTCCCTATTGAAAAAGAAAAAAAAAAAAAAAAACTGTTGTAGTGTTTATTCATTTATCACAGTAAAGTATTTGTACATATAATATATATTTTTTCTTTTTTTTTTCAAAAACAATCACTCTAAAATTTGCATTTTCAATTTAATTGTATGTCTATTTTTTAATTAGTTCAAGTAACATCGGTGACAACATTCGCCTTCCCTTCTTTGCTCTTGACTTTCACCTTAGACTCGAAGGTTTGAAGTACATTAAGAAGAGTATTGGGTTTAGAAACAATTTTGTTCATAACAACATTACTATTAAATTGTAAGAAGCTACCTGGTAGTGTCCTAATAATAAAGCTCACCTGACTGGCTTCGTCTTAACGACTTCATTCATTTCTACCGTGTTGAAGTACATCATCATTTGGAGCACATGCTCCGTAACTAACATTCTTATCTTAATTTTAGTTTTGTGAGTGGTCTGGAGAGCATCATGCTTTGCTTGAGAAGATGACTGCCCAAATATCTCATGAAGAGCTCTCATCATCTCGAAAGCAGTTACCAAGTTCTCCAATTTCTTGGCTAGAATGTTCGAGTCACTCGCCAAAATATAGACCCTTTCCTTGTCGTTGATATTTTGCCAACGATCATGCACCTTACGAATATTTCGTGTCTCATTAGGTCCTGGTTCCGGAGGACATTCCTTCGAAAGAACAAATTTCTTGTCATCAACGCAAGAATAATGTTGATATTGTTTTTCTATGTAGCATATTTTTCTCCAATTAATTTTTTAATTGACATAATCGAGACTAGTGTTTTAGACATTATGCTGAAAATGTGAAAAAGATAATTTCAGTTTGATTGTCATTTAAAACGTCATTAATAGATTTTGGCATAAAAACGATTTTAAATCTTCTCAAGTTAAAATCACATGATACCTTATGTTATTTAATTAATATCATGGTACAACTACAAAAGTTTAGAGCAAGTGCCATCAAATGATAATGTCAAATACTCATCCCCAACGTGAAACTCTTCTCAACCAAAAATCAAATACCAGGATAACTCTTATCCCTATAGTTTCATTTACCATTTTTCGATCTAGGATTTTATTAACTTCTTAACTAATCCCTTGATAGTGTAGCCCTTTAATTCAAATATTCTAACCTCTTTTAATTATTATCGTCAAAGGAAAGATCAAATATCGATCGAGATCACAGTCCTAACCCTTTTCGAAAACTCACCCTTGTGAACACACTCGAATGGGGTCAACTCAAAATGCTGACACGTAGCCCTATTAAGATCTCACAATGCAAGAACTTGATGAAGATAGCAATATTAGTTGACACAGATCCTTCTCCCACTATCTATTTTTAAATATAATTCTCTCTCACTAAGATGAACTAGGCTAATCTTGTTAATCTCTCAATATTTTATACTTATGCTGGTTAGATTGATTTTAATGTGAATTGCCAAGTTTTTATACTAAAAAACCTAATCACATTATTGAGGCTGCACAAAGTGATCTATGATTCTTAGTAGTTTCAACCCCCAGACCGTGTTCCTAGGTAGAGGTTGTAAATCGTTATCTTAAGTACCTCTATTCTTCGGTAGAACTTTTTTTAGGCAAGGGTTATTTCCAATCAATCCTCACATAATCAAATTACTCTTTAATTGATCCTATTAACTAAAGATTCAAGTGATAAGAATTAATCATATTCAAAGATTCAAATGATAAAGAATTAATCCTATTCAAAAATTCAAGTGATAACAATTAATCATATTCATTTTTATGGATTATAAGGCTCACCCTTTCTAAATCCTTTTAAAAGAATATATTCATTTTTGTAGCAGATTTAAAATATTTTTTTTGTTCTACTTTGAAAAATTATTTTTTAAAAATAACCATAATTCATACATTCAACATAATCATAAAATAAAAAACAATTCATACATTCAACATTATCATAAAATAAACAACAATTACTTATCTGAGAGATTTATATGCTAAATAATCCTAAATATGAAATCCAATTCATAAAAAATATCTAATATATTTTACACATATGTATGATGCATGAATTTTTTGAACCTATCGCAAGATTTTAAATCTATATGACATGCTTTATGAAACAATCAAGACATGCATACAGGTAACATATAAAACAATAGTTAATGTCTAATTTGATATTTGACATAATTCTAGAAGTTTTAAAATTGCTATCCAATTGAAATAATTATCTAAGATATATCTTGGGTCCATCTTCTTGATCTTATAATTTTGACTAGGCAAGAAGAAAATCTCTAAAATATTTTCCAAATATTTTTTAAAAATATTTTAATATTTAAAGAAGTGGAAGATAAAGATTCCCTCAAAATTATCCCATAAAAATTATTTAAAAGAAAATTGATTTAATTTTAAAATATTTATTATATTTTAATTAGTTATGCTTTCTCATATTTCTAAAAAATATTAAACATAATTAATACCCTTTATATTTTCCAACAATATTGAGTTTTAAAAGATAAAAATATTTTCTAAAAATATTTCAATAATAATAAAAAAATTCTACCCAAATATTTTCCAAAAATATTTTAGGAAAAAATATAAATTTTTTATGGAGAAAAATCCCAATGGTCATTATTGGGTGGGTCCCTTTCGCATAAACTAAACACAGCCAAATGGGACTCACTAGCGACCTAGTGGGTAAGGCTGCAACCGCGACTCTCTGCCACGGCTGCCGCTATTGCGAGCTAATGCCCGCGGCATGAGGTGTAAAGGCTCGACCCTGACAAGGGTCTCATCTAGGCTTTTACCCTAGATGCATGAGTAAAATTACCTTTAAAACTAGGAACATGCTGAATAACTACTTTATTAATGATTTCTTCAAAATAGTTCTATAGATCAACCAAAAGCAGGGTACCCAGTTCATAAAACAATTCAATAAAGTAAAAAAAATAATAAAAACACATGTCTCTAAAAAATTCATAAATAATGCACTATCAAGTGGTGTAATGTAAATAAAGATCTAGACAAGCCCATGGTCTCTGCAGCTCAAGAGCAGCCATCCTGATAAAGCCCATGTGTACTTGTAGAAGCCCACAGAGAAAACAGTGATTTGTTAACTCAGTAAGGATTCCTAACTTGAGATCAATAAAAGCATGATTACGACAACTAAAAATAATGGATGATAACAGGTGATAAGCTAATGTGTGGTTAGCTGAGGCAACCTTAAATAGGGCTACACCTACCCGGTCTTCATGGGTAGTAGTGTTGGGGCAACCCTAATTAGGCTATGCCATGTGGGTTCTTATGAGTAGTGGTGCTGGGGCAACCCTAATTGGGCTATGCCTGGGTTCTTATGAGTAATGGTGCTGGGGTAATCCTAATAGGGCTATGCCAACACGGGTCCTTAGTGCTGATTAATGAATATAGGTTTTCGATAGAAATGCATGATCATGATGCCAATGATGCAATAGGTTATCTAACAGAATAACATGTGCAACATATATAACATGTTAGCCTAGCACGATTCCTAGAACAGTTCGCCAAAATATACTAATCATAAAATGGCATAGTTGTTCAAAAAGCAGGGCAAGTGTCAATTATAAAATACAGTTCTCTAACAAACCAAGTAAATGGTAACATTTATATTTTAGTCAAAAAAAAAAAAAAAAGATTTAATGAAAATTAACCTTATCCCTTTTTCTTTCTTTCTCCCCCACCCACTCAAACTCTCTCTCTCTCCCAAACCACTCTCTCCCCTTCACCCATCATCCGCGACGCACCCTCCCTCACCCATCTCTCTCGCCCGCGTCTCTCTCTCTCTCTCGGACTTCCCTCTCTCTCCACCACCCCTCTCTCTCTCTCTCAAACTGCCCTCTCTCTCTCTCCCGAACTGCCCTCTCTCTCCACTGTCTCTCTCCGGCGCTCTCTCTCTTATGAGTTTCCAGCCAATAAACGCGAAAGCCGTAGCTCTTTGCTTCTCCTTGCGTCGTGTTTCAGCATCCCGAAGCTGTGGGTGTGCATTTTGGGCGTGCACTCGGCTTGCGGCAGCGAGTAAGCTCGTTTTCTTGGCTAGTTTTGTGTCATTTTCGTTATCCTTCTCTTTAAATTGGTTTTCTCTTTTAACCGTGTAATTTTTTAACTCATTTAGATTGAAGGGTGAGGAGCAGGTTTGTAGTCGGGGTTAGTTTCTTGGTTTGGGTTGGACAATTAAGGTTTTCGTTGGGGCTAAAGGTTATATTGCTTGTCATTTCACCTTGGTTTAAATGTGTCGGGTTCGCCTTGCATGATGGTCGTTGTTTTCGGCTTTGCCTTATTTTATGAGTTTTGGAAAAGGCTATTGCTTGGTTGTAAGTGAATTGCTTAGGTGTCGACACTAATTTTTTTGGATGGCCTTGGTTTCGTGTAGGAAATGAGACTTAAGCTTGTTAGGACGTTTTTGACTAGCTGGAGCTGCTGCCATTCCACTAATTATGGTTCTGTAAAGGACTCTAACGGGTGCATAAGCTTGTTGTATTCTTGCTTGGTTAGTTTGTTTATCGTGTTGTTACAACCTTTTTGCTGGTTATCTATTTCCTTATTGAATTTGAAAGCATGCGGTCGGTGATCTGGTAGGCTAGAATATGGATTATGTGCTGTTCGTTTCTTCGATATTTCTTTATTCAATTTGAAAGCATGTGGTCTGTGATCTGGTAGGCTAGAATGTGGATTATATGTTATTGCTGCTCATTGTTACTTCATCGATAAAGTGTTGAAAGACTTGAGGAAAGTGATGCATGAATTCTTCGTAATTATCTTGTTTAAAAATTGGTTGTTGCTTGCTCGAGTCACTTTCCTGGATAGAGTGAGCATGTCGGCCATACGGTCTAGACACGTCTCCTCCCCGCCATAGGTGGTTGCAGTAGGCCATAGGGTCTATTGTTTGTATGACACGTTAGGGGGCGATCCATAAGGGTGTAAGGTTGGACGCAGCCAACGTTCCCTGACGGATAAATGTTACTATTGTAAAAGGCTTTGCACGTTATTAGGTGGTGATCGCTACATTGACCCGAAGTGTGGTGGGACTGACCATTGGGTCGATAGTCTGCACTCAAGAACTTGGCATCGGCTTGAAACCTGGTCGTCCATACGTGTAACCTAGCTGAGTGATCTAAGGCGTTCATGGTGCGATAGTGGGAATAAGGCATCGGCCGATTGTCTCTCATCGCAAGAGTTGGAGCGGTAACTGTCTAGGTCGTGAGCAGCCCAATTTGCTTAGGCATAAGTGAGCGCCACACTAGCAGGTTGGATCGCTCTTGGCTCGGCACCGTGCGTGGTACCTGATGTGTTTGGGATTGACTCTACCGTACTGGAGGGACCCAAGATAGCTTGGACGACTCCAGTGGTTAACCATTGCCCCTAGGCACTCTGCCGTATCCAGGAGAGTTCGGGTAGCGGCTTCCAGGTCTCACGATATTGGTCAATGAGGCCCTTCCTCGACAATTGTCTTAGAGTTTCGGGCCAGGTGACTCGAGTCCTCGGGAAGTTGGGATGTTTCCCTTCGTTTGTTGTGATTTTTCATAGACTTAATTGCCAATGCATGTTAGCTTTCGTCATTATATGCTTGCATACCCGTACAAGTTTCTCTTACTGGGTTTCACCACTCACACTTCGTTTAATGTTGATTGTGGCTTCCATTCACAGGTGCAAGTTTATATCAGGACGGTTGACGGAGGCTAGTTATTGACTAGTTATTGACACGTATCGAGTTTTTCTATTTCTTGTATAGTTTTGTACATGCATTATTTTGTATCATTCTGTGTAGACATGTGTTTTGGTTTTTTAAACGAGCGCTCGACACTCTATGTAGTTTTTAAAATTGCAAAATGTTTCAAACCTTTTATGCAGGATGTCTGTACCAGTTTTCAGATGTTCAGGTTTTGTTTTTTCTTTTTTTTTACAAGTGTGGTTTCTCCATTTTTATGGGAAACCCTGCCAAAATTTTCTAAGGATTTTCATGCATTGTGTTGACACCTCGGGTCAACCTTACGGTTTAAGATCGAGTTTTCACAGTTCAGGACTTCAATTTATTGCACCCAAATTGTCCTAGACATGCTTATAATTACCCATAAGAACCCAAGTTAAAGAATGCTCCCCTTACCTTGATTAATTTCTACTAAATTGGCTTAGAAAATAGCGAACCACTCTAAAAGGTTTCTCCAACAAAAACTGGCTATAACAGGGTCAAAGAGTCACAATTATCACTTAAAACCATCAAAATCAAACCCAGAGCATCAAAATTACCCAAAAATCACTATCCAAAAAATTTTCCGGCGAGGTGGCGGCGATGCTTGAATCTCACGCGCAAGAGAGCAAAATAGAAGACTCGTAGCTATGTGGCGCACACTGGGTGGTGGAAAATAGGTTTAGAAGCACGTTAGCTAGGCTTGAAATGCGAAGCACGTTTGGGTAACAAAAGGCGAGGATGTACGTCTTGCCCACCAATCCAAAGATGTAAGAATGGAGGCGCTGACAACGAGCTGAAGGCCACATGCGGTTGTCGGTGAGGAAACCAAGCGAGCTCTTTGTTTGGTTGTAAGCTCCACGAAGGAGGGGGTGAAGCACGCGTGCACACCTGTCGTCACCTCACTCGATTTCTCAACGTATCTTGATGGAATCATATTCTAGAATGATTGTTGATTTGTTCTCTGGTATTTCCCAAGATTTTTCTAAACTTAAAAATGTTATCACTGCTATTGGGGATTTGATTCTTCGTTTTCTGAATATTATCTTTATTTATTGTTCTAGAATTTGTAATCGTGTGGCTAATCTACTTGCTAAAGCACGCATTGTGGGGGTATATTGCTGTATAATTTTTAAAATTTTCAAACTTCTTTGGCTCATGATGATGTTTTGATCAGGGGAAATCTCCCCCAGAAGTTACCTCTCTGATGATATTTGAGCGGGATCGCTCTGATTTTTCTTTAAGTTAATGAAAGTTCTTTGTCTTAAAAAAAAATAGTGAAGTATAATAAACAATATATTCCAATAAATGATATTTACAATGTAAGCTATTATAATATAGGCCAAAGCGAGCATAGCTCAGCTGTCACTAGTGATACATTAACATCCACTCGATTAGTGGTTCATGTCTCCGCAGTGCTCTCGATGTAGGATTTGTTGTCCCTCCCCCAACTTATACTCAAAAAAAAAAAAAAAAAAAAAAAGGAAAAACAATGTTTAGTTATGTTTTTTTTTATATTTCTTTAAAAAGTAATGCACACACATACACATATACAAAATTATTTTTCCTTCTTTTCACCAAACTGATTGAAGAGGATTGTGAACTGATTGAATGTATAAGCGAATGAATGAGTCTATCAGTTAAACTACTGAATGAACACTATTAGTTGAACAGCTGATTGAAGACTATCAAATGAAGTTAAACTACTAATTAAAGACTATGAACTTAACTGATTGAAGCTATCAATTGATCTAAGAAAAATGAGGGTATTTCGTTCATTTTACATAAACGACACAATTTTCTATTATATAAGAAATATTTTCAGGTATTCTTTTTGTTTTTTGTTTTTGTTGTACATGTCCCTAGTATATATATATATACATAGGCATATTCAAAATTTTGTATACACTATGTACTTTACCCGTAGACTTACCATTTGAGTTTAGTTTATTAATTATAGATATTATTATGAACATAATTTCTGTTTTTTCTTTTGCTATAGAAAATATCTTAATAAATTATATACCTTGATATTTGAAATGAAACTCGTCAATAATATATATTATAGTATAAGGCAATGATATATATACTATGATTTAGTATTTATCTCCAAATAACCATGAACTTTTACTTTTTTTTTGAAACGTCATAGAATGATGAGTTCCGAAGGAATGGTAATTTATATACTATAAATAATAATAATAAATTTGTAATTTTTTTAGAAGAATGTATGAACACTTGTTAATACTTTGTCAAATTGTTTTTAGAGTGTTGTTATAGGCTAAAATATCTTGGAATACTCGGACAAGACCAGGACCCCCGGGTGTCCGTCAAAGAATGTCGGAAGTCTCCAAGGATTGGCCAAAGGATGTTGAAAAAACCCTGAGGGTCGGCCAACGGATGCAGGAAGACTTCGGGGTTGACCAAAGGATGTCGGCAGGCCCCGAGCCTCGGCCAAAGGATGCCGGAAGACCGCTGGGGTCGGCCAAAAGATGCCGAAAAGCCCCAGGGGTCGGTCAAAGAATGCTGAGAGTCCCCAAGGGCTGGCCAAAGGTTGCAGAAAGACCTTAGGGGTCGGCCAAAGGATGTCGGGAGTCCTGGCGGTCGACCAAATAGTGTCGAAAAACCCTGGAGATCAGTCAAAGGATGGCAGGAGTCTCCAAGGGCCAGCCAAAGGGTGCCGAAAGACCGTGAGGGTCGACCAAAGGGAGGCCACAACCCCTAGGGGATCAGCCAAGTCCATGCTAGTTCTAGGGGTTGGCCAAGTCAATTAAGTGAGCTGTAGCGGTTACGAGCTGACTGCTATAAAATGACAAGTCATCCTCCATTTGAATCCAAGCTGAAATACGCTACTAAGCTTTGAAAGACATTGGTAAGTTCTTAATCTCCTTCTCTAAAATACTTTCAAAATACCCTACTGACTTAGGCATCAGAGGCCATGTGGCTCACACCACACCGATATGCCTAATTTTCGTTGTTTTGCAAGAAAATTCGTCCTTGGTAAATAAATTGTACTGTTGATTGCAATTGACCATTGTTTGGCATCAACAGTTGGCGCCGTCTGTGGGGACGATTTTGTGTTCTACTTGAAAAGCAAGACTATTTTACTTTTCTTTTGAGATAACGAACAACCTAAGTCACAATCACATCGTCGACGGAGAGTCAGACGACGAATATGCTCCAAGGAAAGTTGCTACCAAGAGATGGGAGCAAGATCCGGTCGAGAACCACCCGAAACCTAATGGTGGGAGCCTGTGTAAGGAGCAAAGCAAGTTGATCCGAGGTTTAAAGCCTTGGAAAAACAGGTGCAAGAAATGGTGGAGAACCTAGGTTGGTTGATGGAGTTACTCAAACTATCCCATCCAACCCAGGATGCCATTGCCGAGAACAAGTAAGCACCATAGGAGGTGGTAACACATCCACCCGTCAGGGAGCAAGCCACGGCGAAAAGATCTATACTCTTGGTGCGAGACCCTGCGAGAAGGAAAGCCCCGACCACTGAGGATCCGAGAGAGGATCCCAAGTAGCCTCTCGAAGTGGAGGAAGTTATTCCACATCATAATCAATTAGAAGCAGCCTACTGCGGAGAAACCTACAAAGAACCTATACTCAACATCCAGAAGTCCTAAGTGCCCGTGTAACAGGATCAGACCTAGGGTGCCTAATGAAGCTGAAGATAAACCTTGGTTAGCTCAGTTATGCATTCTTCAAGACTAGTTGGGTGATATGAAGAAAGCACAAGACCAAGAAGGGTTCAACCTAGAAAATTTAGTCGATCAGGTTGATCCTTCTTTCACTGATGAGATCATGAACGAACCAGTCCTGAAAAAGTTTAAGCTCCCAACAATAAGGTCGTACGACGGGTCCAAGGATCCTATAGAGCACTTAGACACATTTCAGTCTTGGATGAAACTCCATGGAATCTGAAACTCGATTAACTTGGGCGTTCTCTTTTATGCTCACAGGATCGACGACAAGGTGGTTGAGGCAACTCAAAAGAAAGTCAATCTCGTCATTTCAGGAGCTAGCCAAAGCCTTCAGCACCCAATTCTTGGGCAGACAAGATCAGAAGAAGTCGGTCACACATTTACTGAACGTGAGATAAAGGAGCTTTGAGACCTGATGGGAGTACATGACACGCTTCAAAAATGATGCGCTGCATATTGAAGGATACACCAACGATACGGCTCTAACAACAGTCATGGCGGGACTTAAAGACGAAAACTTCCTATGGCTCTTAGGCAAGACAACACCACTATTTTATGTGGAGTTGCTCACTCGGGCGAAAAAATACATGAGTGTTGGAGAGCTGGTGAGTTCTTTAGGGAACACTAAAGGAAGGCATTCAGTCCTCGAACGCGAAAAGGAAACTACCTAGCAAACTCGGGAAAGACTACGTACCTTTCCTTCTTTGCTCGGCCGGCCGGTCGGAATAATCCAACTACAAGGAATCACACAAGTAGAAGGAAAAGTATGGCCAAAAGAGGGTTCCTACAGCCGGTTCGAAAAGTACACTCTGACTCTAGTACAAGTGGAGCATATCCTAATGAAGATCCAGGACAAAAGATGCTGAATAGAAAGATCAAGGCAGACGCTGACAAGTGAAATACGGGCAAATATTTCCTATTTCACAAAGATCACGGTCATACAACCTCAGACTTCCACGACCTAAAGAGGTCGAAAGAGTCCCTTATTCGAAAGGGATACCTAATAGAGTACGTTGAAGAATGTGACAGAGCGCCCGAGTCTTCTAATAAAAAGAGGAGAGGTGAAGATTCACCACCACTTTAAGAGATCCAAACCATTGAATGAGAACTTGTAAGAGGCAGGACCAACGAGAGCAATGGAATAGGAATTGATCCTTAGAAAGGGTGTTCTAAAGATAGCACATGAGAAAAAAAGTCAATCCTTGAAAATAGGCTTAAGAACTCCTCCTAAAGGAACTGAAAGAGGTATGGAAGAAATTGTAGAAAGATTAGTGGCTACACCCTTGTTGAGCGAAGCCCAAGTGGTTAGCGTCGATGTCGGCCTAGACCTTGAGCAAAGAGAGAGTCTCATAACGTTCTTGAGAAAGAATGGAGACATCTTTGCCTGAACAGCCGATGACATGTAGGGGGTAGACCAGAAAGTTATGATTCACCGACTCAATATCCACCGAGACCACAAATCAAATTGGAGGTAAAAGTTATAGAATAGAAGTTGGTCCTAGGTGAGGCTGTCACAAAGATAGTACATGAGGATGTCAATCCTCGAGAATATCTTTGACACCTGTCCCAGAGAAGATAATCAAGAAAAGTATTCGGGAAGTACTTTACCCTGAATTGACACTCTAGCATTGTCCTGCTAAAGAAGAGCCTCAAGACCAAGCTTGAAAGCTTGGAATGGTCATGGTCGGAAGAGCCCTCACGAGCACTAGGGTTCATCGCATCGCACTCAGAACATGAAGACCCATGAGCGAAAGCGACAGATGACCTTTCATGTCGCCTTAGCGTAAGGCAAACGGGAAGATGTTGTGTTCTATCGCATTTGCGGGTCAAAGGCAACAGATTTTTCCTCTGTCGCCGATGCTCTCGTTGTCGTAGAGCTATTTTCATGTAGTGATTTAGTATCGTATTCAAACTCTTATTCAATTTATGTTTTCTCATTCAGATTGTACAAATACATATTATTATAGAGAAAATGTTACTTTAGTATGGACCTCGAATAAACATAAGATTTATACATTTAAAGTATATGAGTTGTGTTGAGAAACAAAGTGTATTCTGATATATGGAAGATAATACTTCCATTTAGACGACTTGCCACCATAATCCATGTGTTTTGTTTTTATTATAACATTGGTAAGGTGTTCATAGACCAAATGGAAGAGAGTTGGAGTTATAATTAATTTTTATTTAGTTATAATTAATTTATTAATGGCTCATGATTATGGTAACCAGTCATTACAAGTCATTTTGCAACCACTAGATCTTTTCGTCTCATCGTTATTTTCTTAATGGTAGAGAGATGATTCAAGATACATAGAACACATAACTGTATTCTTCTTCTTAAATTTTTGGTATCCTATGCTCATTCTTCCATTTTAAAAAAACACATATCATTTAAGTAGAAAGAGTGAGTGTGTAGAAGAACCAATAACTCTGATGTCAATGATGTTCATTGATTTATTCATGTTGCAAGTTCGAAGTTGTTGAAAATGAATAATAAGCTTTGCTCAGTACATCCCTCACAATGTGAGGTTTTTCCTAAAGCAAAGGCCTACTTTATTTTCCTAACAGTATCTACCTAGTATCTATTAAGCTCTCTAAATCACCTAAGGCTCTAAATCACCTAGGCCCTATCCTATGAGCTTGTGCATTGCAATGTACTTGATAATTCTTGTGTATATAAATAGTTCATAGTACAAATTTGTAAATGTGGGGGGCATGAGAATACTTTACACTTGAAATAGAAGGAAAAACAGAGAGCTGCAAGGGAAAAGACACAGAGAAAATAGACAAAAGTTTGATTGTTGTTGTTATTTCATTATGCATCTTGAAGATGTTTAAATATACGAGGAAGAGAGGGGAGTGGTTAAGGTTAATAAATGAACTGAAGTGCTATTACATTACTAACCAAACCTAAAACCAGAAGTAATAATCAACAGTAATAAAGATAGTAATAAAGTACAACAGGGACATCCTTAATGTGCTTTAACAGCCTCCCTCAAACGAAGCGCGGGAAGGAACTGAAGCCCGAGTTTGATACGAAGCGCCTGGAACTGTTGGGGGGATAACTGTTTAGTCAGACAATCAACCAGCTGATCCCGTGAACGGATATGACGAACTTGCATAGTTTGAGCCAGAATGTGATCACGAATAAAATGAGCATCCACTTCAATGTGTTTCGTGCGAGCATGGAACACAGGATTATGAGCCAGAGCATTTGCAGACACATTATCACACCAGACTATAGGAGTTGTAGATGGAGAGACGTTGAGTTCTTTGAGAAGCGATTAAAGCCAGATGATTTCACAGGCAACCATGGAGAGAGCTCGATACTCGGGTTCAGTGCTGGAACGTGCAACAACAGCCTGCTTCTTCGAGGACCACGTAATTAGTGTGTTTGAAAGGTAGACACAAGTGCCAGTAACAAATTTTCGATCGTCTGGACATGAAGCCCAGTCAGCGTCTGAGAAACCAGTCAAATGAATGTTGGAGGTAGGTTGAATGTGAAGGCCGTACAAGGTGGTTCCCTGTAGATAACAAAGAATTCGTTTCAGAGCTTTCCAATGTGCTGTACGAGGATCCTGGTTGAATTGGCTAAGCTTATTAACAGAGTAGGAAATGTCCGGCCTGGTGTGTTGCAGATAGTGTAGAGAACCAAGGATGCTTCTATATAGTTGCGGATCAGCTAGAGGTTCACCATCTGTTTTGGACAGAAGCTTTCCTGAGATCATGGGAGTAGGAGGTGGTTTAAGATGTTGTAGCTTGTGTTTAATGAGGATGTCTTGAATGTATTTTTCTTGAGTAAGAAGCAATCCAGTGGATGTATGGTGTATCTGAATTCTGAGGAAATAGTGCAGATTTCCAAGATCACGAATGGCAAATGTTGACTTGAGGCAGGTGATAAGATGTTGTAGTAAGGAAAGGGTCGAAGCGGTGAGTAATAAATCATCAACATACACTAGAAGGTAGGCAATACCAGTAGAAGTATGAAGAATGAACAGAGAGTTGTCTGCTTTGGATTGAACACAATGCATCATTGAGAGATAACGTTGAAGTTCTTCATACCATGGCCGAAGAGCTTGCTTCAAGCCATAGAGAGCCTTGTTTAACTTGCAAACATGAGATGGAAAAGCTGGGTGAACATAGCCTTGAGGCTGAGGTGTGAAGACTTCATCATGAAGAGTTCCATGAAGAAATGCATTTGAGACATCTAACTGTCTGATAGACCATCCCCATGTAATTGCTAAAGTTAATATGAGACGGATGGTGGCAGGTTTGATGACTGGGGAGAATGTTTCACCATAGTCAACACCTGGTTTTTGAAGAAAACCGCGAGCCACAAGGCGAGCTTTGTATCTATCGATGTTGCCCTGGGCATCTCGTTTAATTTTGTATATCCATTTGGTGCTAACCAATTTTTGATTCCGAGATGAAAGAACCAGAGTCCAAGTGTGCTGTTGTTGAAGTGCTTGAAACTCACTGTCCATGGCCTTTCTCTAGTGGGATACGGTGCAAGCATCTCTGTAGGTGTTGGGTTCAATAAGGGACCAGTCAATGTGTGGTGGCATTGTTAACTAACCGCCAAAGTAAGTATTAGGCTTAGAAATTCCTGCTTTGGAACGGGTAGTCATAGGATGGCTGTTATTGGTGGTTTGAATAGGGAGGGATGGTTGTGGCCGATCATTGGACACTGGTGAAGTAGCAGGGACATATGAAGTAGTGGTGTCCTTAGTCTGTGCAGCATTCATTCTGAGTGGACTGATGTCTGTATTGTCTACAACAATATCAGTGTTGGTGGCAGCGGATCGAGAGCCTGGTGAGTGCTGAGAGGCAGAAGAAGAGTTTGAGTTCTGCAAAGTTGGAGATACAGGAGCATGGATGACTGGTTGGTGAATCCAAGCGCCAAGAGAGCTTCGAACAGGTTGAGTGGTTGACCTGCAATCAGATGTGTTGCTAGGGGAAAACATGTCAGTATATGGAAAGGTTTGTTCATGAAATTGAACATGTCTAGAGAGGAACATGCGGCCACTAGCACTAAGGCACTTATATCCCTTGTAGTGATCATGATACCCAATGAATAGGCATTTCTCAGTATGGAAGTTTAATTTGTGAGCTTGAAAAGGCCTGAGATAGGAGTAACATGCCGTGCCAAAAACCTTGAAGAAGTCATAATTAGGAGCTTTCTTATGCATAGCCTGAAATGGAGATTTATTTGCTAACACATGTGTAGGCAGTCAGTTGATGATATAGGTTGTAGTGTGAAATGCCTCCCACCAAAAGTTGAGAGGCATATGAGCTTGAGCAAGCAAAGATAGTCCTGTTTCCACTATATGCCTATGTTTTCTCTCCACTCTTCCATTTTGAGGGCTTGTGTAAAACATGATGTCTGAATGGATATACCAAGTTGGAGGCATAATTGAGTTAAAGGCTTAAATTCTCCACCTCCATCACAACGGATAGTTTTGATTTTAGCCGACAGCTGTCTCTCCACCAAGTTTTGAAAATCCTTAAAGGTTGCTGTTGTTTCAGATTTAAACTTGAGGGGATAGATCCAAGTATGTCGAGTATGATCATCTAGAAAAGCAATGTAGTAGTTATACCCTTTATTAAATGAAATATGAGTAGGTCCTCATAAATCCATGTGAACAAGAGATAAAGGTTTTGTAGCCCGAGATGTAGAAATAGAGAAAGGTAGTTTATGACTTTTTCCAAACTTACAAGCTTCACAAAAGGTTGAAATTTCATTTCCTTTCACTGAGTTCTTACAATGAGATAGAATTTGACTCAAAATTCTACTAGAAGGGTGGCCCAATCTTTGGTGCCAAATACCCATTTTACAAGCAACAAAGGCAGAAAGGAAAAATATAATTCTTGGTTAAATTCTTCTTAATAGTAGGGTGATTGTCCAGGTGGTTGTGCTTGTTTCCTTCAAAGACTCCTTCTCCAGTGATGTTAGGAAGAATGTGATGCACATCTTCTCCAAAATAAATGATCCGGTAGAGTCCCTTCTCAAGTCTCCCTAGAATCTTGACTTCCTTGGTGTTTAGATCCTTAATAGCACAGAAAACATTGTTAAATTTGATAGACACTTCATTATCCCTTGTGAGTTTAGAGATACTCAACAGGTTTTTCTTCATCATAGGTACATGTAGAATATATTTTAAGATTAAAACTAATCATCTAGTTTTAAGATAAGTAGTGCCTATGCCTACAATAGGAACTTGCGTACCATCACCAACAGAGATAGTATGCTTACCCGAAGATTCTCCTTGAATGTTCATCCTACTCATGTCAGAGGTAACATGATTTGTGGCTCCACTATCCAAGTACCATCCATCATCTTGAAGTGTTTCAGGGTAGGCCATGAGAGCAGTAGTAGGAGAGGTCTGTGGTTAAGTAGGCTGTTGTGCTGCAGAAGAGTTAGTTCGTGGAGCATACCTGTAATAGCAGATTGGAGCTAGATGACCAATTTTGCCATATATTTGGCACTTTTTGGTAGAGTATGGGGTGTTTCTGTCTTGTCCTTTCCATTTTCCTCTTTTTCCTTTATGATTTGAATATCCCTGTGGTGGAACATTCTTTGGAGCTTGAACTTGGCTACTGCTTCCCTTTTGGTTTGAAAAATTATTGGTGCTACCAGGAGATTTGAACTTGTTAGTAGAAACAAGGTTTGCTGAAGGATGGAACAAAGAGGTGTTACCTCTTAATGACTGTAGTTTTTCTTGCCTTTGTTCGTATGAGATAAGTTCGAATTGAAGTTGCAGCCAGTCAGGTTCATTGTTTCGCAACACACACACTATTGGATTAAAATCTTCATCAAGTCCTGCAAGGATGTAGGAGACTAGAGTTTTGGGATCAATGGGGGTGACCCGTCATAGCAAGATTGTCACTATATTCCTTCATTTTAGTCAAGTATTCACTCATCTTCATGGTTCCTTTGCGAGTTTGTTGAAGCATCTGTCGGTTGTAGTCTTCTTGAGAGCGAGAGTGAACTCCATAGCAATTTTCAATTGCTTTCCATAGTGTTTGAGCTGTGTTGCAGCCCATCACTTGTATTGCCATTTCCGGTGTCATAGCACTGTATAACCAGCTTACAAGCAGTTGGTCGGTAGTTGTCCACACATCTTTTTCTGGATTCAGGAGGGACATTCCTCTATGGCAGTCTTCTGTAGGTGGGATGATGATAAACTCTTCAAGACAGGGTGTTGTTCCGTCAAGGTGTCCCTCGACTTTGTGTCCTCTAAGAAGAGGTAGCACAATGGTCTTCCACAGCAAGAAGTTGCTGCGGTCTAGTTTCACAGGAACAGTTTGATTTAAAAGATTGGAACATGACAGAAAGCCAACCGATGTATTCTGATGTTTGACGAGAACACCTTGTTCTTCTTCGTAGAGTTTTCCCTTTCCCTAAGCAGCTCGTTTCTCTGCTTCAAGTCTATTTTGGGTTTCTTCAGCTAACTTGTCCATCTCTTGTTTGTTCAGGTCCACTGAAGTATCAGACATGGAGCTCTGATACCAAGAAGGAAAAATAGAGAGCAGCAAGGGAAAAGACACAGAGAAAATAGACAAAAGTCTGATTGTTGTTGTTATTTCATTATGCATCTTGAAGATGTTTAAATACACGAGGAAGAGAGGGGAGTGGTTAAGGTTAATAAATGAACTGAAGTGCTATTACATTACTAACCAAACCTAAAACCAGAAGTAATAATCAACAGTAATAAAGTACAGCAGGGACATCCTTAATGTGCTTTAACATAAATAAAATAAGAACTCACCTGGTTCGTTGGTTCTGTGGATGTAGGCTTATTTAGGCCGAACCACGTAAATCTGGTTCTTCTTCTTTCCCGCTCTATTATTTTGAATGTTGTTATTCTTCTCTTGCTCGTTTTTATGTTTAAGCCAGAGACACGGTTTTATAAGAAAGAAGAAAAGAAAACAGGTTGTTAATAATTGAACAAAGCAAGAAAGTAAGGGAAAATCTAACCATAAAAGAAAAGAACGTTACCTTTCAAAGTTCTCTTTGTCTTACTGATCTCTGCAAGGTTGAAGTATCAAGAAACTCAACGTTTGTAACAATTACAGTAAGCTATCACTGTATTAATCGTCGCAAAAGTAGAGATAGGTGAGCAAGGAAGCAAGATCCAAGTGATGAAACCTTGGATCGTCACTATTGCTGAAAAGAATCGATTTTATGAACAAGAATGTTAAAGATCGACCAAGGTTCTGGTGAAAAATCACCTGAACCCTAGCCTTCTCTAAACGAGGCTGAGAGATGATCAAATGAAGTGCACAGTGAAACGAAGAGGTTTTGATTCCTCGGCTGGAGTGGATTCAACATGTGAAGCATGCACTCTCAACCGGCAAAATGAAGTTGAAGAGTGACAACATCACGATCGTACATTTCATTTCCCATATTCAATCTCAGCCGTGCACTTGTTGGTCAGGTTTATTGAAACAGTTCAAGTTATCAAACCACACTGGTTTGGTTTGGTTCAAGATAAGTGGGTCTTTTAATTCTAATTTCATTTGGGCTTTCGTTTTGTTTTTTTTTGATTTTTTGATACTGGGCTTTTTGTTTCTCATTCTTTTATTTTAATAGAAGTGATCATTAAATTTCATTTTAGTTATTAGAACAATGGTTTGGAGGTATGTTCAGTCATAGTTTTTTGCTTCCACTTTTGATGGTTAATTTTAATTACATTTTAAATATATTTTGTAGCATATCTAAAGTTCTACCAAGTGATTTTAAATATTTCAAAATTATTCTTATATTGAAAATTTTATAGGAAAAATATGGGGTTTTGAAAGTTCAAGAAGGGTTTTTTTTTCCTCCATCGTTCAAACCATTTTGCTTTGAGATGACAAATATTAAGAGAGAATCCTAATATTCTAATACTACGCAAGTTCGATTTCTTTTTTAATAGAAAGGATTTCTTCTCTCTTTGTGAATTTTTTAATAAAACATATTTCGAGAATGATTTTTAAAGTGTCGCATTTCAAGTTCTTTTAAGATATATTTTAATGATTTAAAATCATTTTACGGTATGATTTTACATATTTTAATAATGATTTTGGATGTTTTTTTTTCAGGGAAATAGGACAGAAGTCAATTTTACTATCTTATAATAATAGATTCGCTTATTCATTTATAATAGAAAAAAAATAGACATCTTAGAATTATTATTACACATTATTTTTAGAAAGCTTCTAAATTTTCTTGAAACAATAAAATTTCAACTACACTTTCATTTTTCTCTAATATTTGATAACTTATTTTTATTCTGCTTTTTTCTAATTATTATTATTTATTCAATAAGTTTGAGGAAGAAATGATTTCAACCTCTCATAATTCAACAAGTTTGAAGATTGAACTATACTAATTATTACTATTAAACAAAGAGTTAAATTTGTTATAATTATTGTTTTAGTACAACATTATGTTTGCGTGTTAGAAAGATTTGAATCACTAAATCGAGATTATGTGTAAATTAACGGTAACCACTTGCCCCACTAATTTATTTTAGTCAACCTTTTAATACAATTGGGTAGGAATTAAAAATACTTGGTCAAAATTAGCTCATTTTATAAATTAAATTTATGACCCATTTGGTGACTGCATGAACACAAGAAACCAACCCATCTTGGGGTAGGTCCCACCTTGATTTGAATGTTGAACTATCTTGAATTTAAATCTATTGATGTTTGACTCTTTAATATCAAGTTAAAAGTTATTAAAAAGAAATAATATTTTAAAAATAAATGGTTCTAGATAACAATCTCTATCCCATATCTTAATTGTATCCATTCTTTTGAAAATTTGATACAAACAAAAATATTTCAATTTTATAGTTTTTATTCAAGTTCACTCAATTATTTTTAATTTGTTTAGCTTAATTGAAATATTTAATTCTACTTTATACTACAAAAAGATAAAGATTAATTTCACTTGAGTGAAATTATTAGTTTACTTCATTAAAGTTATTAGTTTTATAAGTTACGATAAAATAATCAATTTAATTTGATTGAATTTATTTTTGCTTGTTTTTTTTTTGTCACAACTAAGGTTCAAACCAGGATCACTTCAGAACAGCAGTTTGTCTTACCAACTCCTTTATCAGCAATTTATTAGAAATTTAAGGTTAACTATTTATTATCTAGGAAATTAAAGGACCATTTTGCAAATTAAGAAATTTAATCCCTAATTTCTTTTTTTTCCCTTTCTTCTTCTTCACGATTTTTCCCCCTCCCCTTCGCGATTTTCACCGACGCCCCCTCTCTCTCTCTTTTGGTCGACGCTCTCTCTCTCCCTCTCGGTCTGTCGTCTCTCTTGCCGATGCTCTCTCTCCCCGTGGAGCTCAGGTATGGTTTTGTTAATCAATGTTTCTGTTTTCCGCTTGGTTAGTTAAGGGTGAGGTTATTTTCAGGTTCTTAGTTTGAAAGGAATTGTAGAGGCTTGTCGAGGGATATGAGATCTTGGTGTGCTAATCCTAGTTCTTAGTTATGTGTTTGTTGCTAATTAGTTTTCTCCTTGCTGTCAAATCAGAGGCTATGGCGTTAGGTTCCTCTTAGTGGCCAAAACTTAAGCGATTTGAGGTGTTCGAAGTTCGATTGCTTCTTGGTCGAGGCTGGGCTTGTTGATCAATTTTTTTGCGCTGCCTAGAAGTTGATTTCAAGGTTAGAGCTGTTGTCAAGTTGGATTGGAGGTTTAGTGTTAGGTGAGGTTTGGCAAGCTTAAGCTTGAGTCTGGTTTGAGTGTTAAGAAGGGTCGAGTTCTGGATTGACGGCTTGAACCCAAGGCTAGCAGGTGTAAGTTGAGTCGAGGATTGTAGTACCTTCTTAACAAACGAATCCCTTAAGTCCTTGAGGTTATTTGTGTTCTCGTTTGCTTACCGTAAGTGTGTTTCATTATAGGTTCAAAGGCTTACTCGAGTGCTCTCCTTGGGGATCAAGCCTCATCTGCTTAGTTCTAGTAAATGAGCGTAAGGGACCCTAACTGAGTGATGTTTGCTTGTATTAACCTAGAAACATATGCTTGTTTGTTGTGCACGTTTGTATGTAGAATTATATGTTGCTTTATCATGCTTCGGGTATTTCAAGCTGTATGTTGCTCATTTTTGGCTGGTTAGATGCTTGTAGGGTTTCTTGTTGATTTATGTACATGTAGGAAGGATGGTAGTTTTGATTCTTGATACTCGTATCATGTATATGTTTTAGTATCTGATATATATGCGATGTCTAGTTTAATACGTGTACTTGTAGGGTATTACGATATGATTATGTATTGTGTGTAGTATGTTATCGTGATGATTTATTTTTATGTACTGAGCCCTAGGCAAATAAGGTGGTAGATTGCTTATGATACTTCTTTCTCCGGTATGTATATGTGCAATAGATTACAGGGACGTTGAATGCATTGTGTGTTGATTTGAGCGTCGAGTCATTTTTCTTGATAGTGTGAGCATGTCCGCCAGACGGCCTCGACATGTCTCTGCTCCGCCATAGGGTGGTAATAGTAGACCATACGGTCTGCTACTACGTGACACCTCAGGGAACGATCCATCGGGGTGGCCGGACGCGGCAACGTTCTCTAATAGACAGAGGTAGTCAGATATGAGAGATTGTGCTTGTGAAGGGATGGATTTCAACCATCCTGAGAGCGACACGTGGCCACCGGGTTTGAACACAAGGACTTTTAGACTTCTTGGGTAGCCGACTGCGGTCCGGGTTCCCGCAGTCCTTTCTTGTACCTATGAGCCCCTCGAGATACTATTGGGTTTACACCTAACTATAACACAGTTGCGAGCACTGCAACATGTACGAGTTGCAAATTGTCAAGCAGAAGTGTGATCGTGGCTTCGGCTAGTGTATCCGCTAACGCTTGGACAGATACTTGCACCTACAGCTGTATGAGTTGCAGGCTGGCTTAATACTGTGGGGGAACTTGATTGTTTCCTTTTCGCCTCACTCTCACCGAAGATACCCTGGGCGACTTCATAGCTTGTACCCACGTATCAAGGTGCTTCACCTTACATGACATGGTTGTGTAATGTCTTTCCGGGTTTTATGGCATTGGCTGGGGACCTAGTTTTCCTTAAGGGTAGCATAGCCGAGTGATCTTGGATGCATAGGGGGTGATAAGGGAATCAGTCATTGGACGGAGATTCCTTATCGCGTGAGTTGGAGCTGGCAACTTGCTAGGCAGTGAGAAGCTGAAATTGCTAAGGCATAAGTGAGCCGCGCTAGCATGTTGGCCAACTTGCTAGGCAGTGAACAATCGAAATTGCTAAGGCATAAGCTAGCGCTGCGCTAGCAGGTTGGATCGCTCACGACTCGGTGCCGGGCGAGGTATCTGATGTGTTCAGATTGGCCCTACCGTGCCAGAGGGACCAGGATAGCCAGGGCGACTCCAGTAGATAGCCCTTGCGTCTAGGCTCCTTGTTGTAACCTGAGGGGTCAGATTGTGACTTTGGAGTTTCACGCCATCGGCTGGTGAGGCTCCTCGAGTATTGCCACAAGTTTTGGAACGTGTGTTTTTCTTAGACTTTTGATTAACACGTGTCTTGTTCTATATGCTGCATGCACCCCGTGCGGGGTTTCTTACTGAGTTTCCACATACTCACCCCTTCGTTTTATGTTGGTTATGGATTTAAAACCATAGTTGCAGGTACGCACCATGATGGATGATCGACGGCTGAGCATAGACTCAAAAGGGAGACATGTTTCGTTGCGTCTAGTTTTAATGGAATTTTCTATAGTCTTAATGCATCTTTTCTTGCACGAACTATTGTATTTACTTTTGGAACCTAGATCTCGGGAATTATATTTATATTTAAAACTATTGACTACCGAGATAAGGTAAGTGTTTTGTTTGGAACTTGTAGGGTCGTTTTAAATGTATTTCGAAATGTCCAGGTTCTGTTTTACAGATTTAACAGGTATGAGTTTCGCATATTTTATGGGAAACTCTGCCAAAATTTTCTTTGAAATTTTCATGCATCAGTAACTTCCATGCTATAACCTAACGGTTATGGACCGGGATGTTACAGTTAGTATCAGAGCTTAGAGTCATAGATTCTATAAACTAGCTTACGAAGTAGGCTGTGTAGGTCCCCCGGTTTTTAGCTGCAGGTCGTCTTCAGGTAACAAGTAAAATAAGGGTTAAGAAATGTAAATAAGCATGTTCAAATCATAAGTAGGAATATCATGATTGTGTGTTACATTCTTTTGTTTGGTTTGAGTCCCTATAAAGACTAACCTTTCTTTTGGATAGGGAGATTTAAGATGGCGCATGATCGATGTGCTCCTAGTATAGCCTTAGAAGCGGATGCTCGTGGTGCTGGGGTGATTTCATTAGAGGAAGATCCCCGACGAGTTGTTAATGCCTTGTTGGTCCCTATTGCTCCTCAGGTTGCGCCTACTTCACCTGAAGGAGATTTGCCGGTTGGGGCTGAGTTTCTGTAGATGCCACCAAAAGTCGCCCTGTTTCCCCCAACTGTTGGGATAGGACCAGAGATCATGGCGACAATTCAAGCCATGTGTCAGGGTGCGGTGCAAGGAGCGATGGCTGCAACTTTGGGGGTTATGGGCAGCAAGGAAGTCGATGGAAAGGTTGTGAACCCCGCCATAGAATTTTCTGACAGGGTTCTGAAGGACTTCAAGGAATGGAGTCCCCCGAGTTTTGATGCCTCATTAGGGGGTCCATTTTAGGCACAAAAATGGATGTCTTCTTTAGAATAAATTTTCAAACAGTTGGACTGCCCTGAGGCATTGAAAGTCAGGTGGGCAGTGTGTACGCTGAAGAACGACACCAAGCTTTGGTGGGAGTCATAGCTTAAAGCCATTCCAGACTACGATGAGTCGATACCTTGGGAAGAGTTTAAGCAGGTTTTCTTTGAGATATACTTTTCAAAGTTTGACGAGCACAAGTAGATGAAAGAATTTTTGTGGCTGAAACAAGCAAGAAGCTAGTGGCGAAGTATGAAAGAGATTTCTCCCAAATAGCCTGTTTTCGCTAGGGAAATGATTGCTTCAGAGTTTCAGCGAATTCAGTTTTTCATTTCTGAACTTAGAAAAGAGATTCGTAGCTCTGTAGGCAATCGAAAATCCCAGTCTTTTGTCAAAACACTCTTGATAAGCAGGGTACTGGATGCAAGTTGCAGATGGTCTGGTGAGGCTAAAAGTGGTAAGAGGAAGCTTGAGGTTGTAGGATCGTCTGGATCCAAACATCATGAATCAAAGAAAACTCTTCATAGTGGGGCAAAAGCTAAAGCATCAAAGGAGACACCCTCGGTAAAGCCTCAACCTTCATGCAAAGGCTGTGGGAAGAATCACTTGGGGCTTTGTAAGTCAGGTGTTAACATATGCTTGCTATGCAGCAAAGAGAGCCACTATGCAAAACTTTGTCCTCAAACCTTTGTTAAGGTTGTAGTAGCAGAAACCCCTACTAAATGCCTTGCTCGACAGCAAGATCGAGTCATTGTTGCCCCTGAGAGTAAAGATGGCCATCCTGAAGTCGTAAATGAAGGTACTTATCTCTTTCTAAATCCTTGTACTTACATGCCTTTAGACAAAGCTTGCAGGTTGCTATACTTTGCAAGTTTTATTAGTAACTATTGCAAGTTGAAACCCTTGTGGTTCGTGTTGGTGGTTGTCACTGGGTAGGACCGAACAAGTGGCATCCTAGTAAGCGAAGTTTTGTTTTCTAAAATTATTAGAAGGGTTGTTTGCAATAGAACTTTTAGACCAACTTATGGATAAGTTCCATATCATCCAATGGACAGAGTAGAAGTCACGATACTACCTTGACGTCAGACTCCATGAGGAAGTGCATTTCATACCTGTGTGGGTGTCGTGTCTAAGGAAAGGAGAACCTTAGGGATGGAGTTGCGATCCTTTTTTTCTACATCAAGGATAAACTTATTTCTTGAGAATTTGAGGAATACTTGACAACGTTACCTGGAGTTGACAGTGCTGATGAGAGTGTAAACTCCGTGCCTGTGGTCAGGAACGTTGAAGATGTATTCTCCAAAGAACAGTTAGGTCTACAGCGGGTAGAATATTTTTTTTTTCCTTAAAAGCAAGTTGTTATGTTTTACATATGCTCTAAGAACAAAGAGAAGTTAAGACTTGGTCGCTAGGCGTATTGGTTAATAACTCATTCGGCTAGGTGTATCTCTTTAGAGATTACCTGTTCTTATGAGTTAGAAGGTCGATTTGGGGCATCAGCCATCGATTGTGGTGAAATGCTTGCGATCAACGTTAGAGGAGCCCTAGTCGGCTTTGTTTGACTGTTTGGATTTGGTAGAAACCAGTTGAATGATTCTTCTAGTGTTCTAAAATTGATCGTTGAAGTTTGTCTGTTGTTAGCCAAGAGTTTGTAGAAGCAAGTGAGCTGGCCCAAAGTCTTGTCTGTGTAGAGAAAGTGGTCGGTAGTATTGAAGGGTCTCTTGTTAAGGTTCAAAGTTGTAGTCTGTATTGAGGAAGAAGTTTTCGAAACACTTCTTCGTTGCTCCTATGAGAATTCTCCTGGTTGAGGAACCAATGTCTTCTATAGTTACTTCTCACTCGTGTTTGGCTCCTTGGTTGTGTAAGGGCTTTGGCCCTGTGTTACGTAGTGACCATAGGGCCTTGAGCTACGTTCAAGGGGTGCCAGACATGAGGAGTGAAGTATAAAACATAGTTGACAGGAGGTGCTTCTCTTGAGCAAATTTTAGGAGTGGCAAAGCTTATGTGAGCTTTGTTCCATCTTATGAAATAAGGATGTCTTTTGCAAAAGTTGTTGCTCAGTCTTCAAACTCCATAGAAAGCTTATTGAGTTTTCAATTTAGTTTGGGGCTTAACACTACTATGTGAGCTTGCTAGCATAGTTAGTTTTGACAAAGTTTTCTTCTCGGTAAGACGTTGGTAGTGTGACTGACGTCGTGAGAGCTTGTTGTTAGGAGCTAACCTAGTAACCTTAGTGTCTTGTATCTTTTCCAAATTCGACTTGGGGTTTCCAACTTTATGGTTTCTCGGTTGTTGTTTACTTGTAATGGGTATGAACCTCTGTTATTGCCCTTGGTTTGCACTGGTTAATTGAGGATCCACTGGGTGGAGTTACGTGAAGTTCAAACATTTAGGTTCGAATTTGAGATTCATGTGGGTTGATTGATCCTAAGCTGCTTTGGTTACCTTTCAAGAGTGTTGTAGCTAGTTCGTTGATTGGTTTATTCATACTAAGTATTAAGCATTGGGATGCCTTAAAAAAGTTTTGGAGTTCTAGCTTGGAACTCATGGTTCGAGAGTAACTCAAATGCTCAGAGTTCGAGTATCAGAACGAAAGAAGTGTAGTTGAAGTGTTTTGCCCAGCTAGAAAGCTAGCTTAGAGAAGGTGCCTTGAAAGGTCTAAACCAATAATGTTTCGACCTTCGAATGCAAGTAGGATGTGTATTCCAAGTTCCTTGGGTTGTTCGAGTTTTACTTAGCTTTCAGGGAAGAAAGCCTTTTTAAGAGGGGAGTAATGTGACAAACCAACCTAAAGTTCTATGGCAGGTTAGAATTCAAAAAAAAAAATTAAAAAAATTAATGGATGTCACAACTAAGGTTCAAACCAGGATCACTTCAGAAGTAGCAGCTTGTCTTACTAACTCCTCTATTAGCAGTTCATTAGAAACTTAAGGTTAACTATTTATAAACTAGGAAACTAAAGGACCATTTTGCAAATTAGGAAATTTAATCCTAATTTCTTCTTTTTCCGTCTCTTCTTCTTCACGATTTTCCCCTCCCTTTCGTGATTTTTGCCAACGCCCTCTCTCTCTCCTTCACCGACGCTCTCTCTCTCCCTCTCGGTCTGCCGTCTCTCGCTGACGCCTCTTTCTCTCACTGATGCTCTCTCTCTCTCCCCGTGGAGCTCAGGTATGGTTTTGTTAATCAATATTTCTATTTTCCGCTTGGTTAGTTAAGGGTGAGGTTATTTTCGGGTTCTTAGTTTGAAAGAAACTGTAGAGGCTTGTCGAGGGATATGAGATCTTGGTGTGCTAATCCTAGTTCTTAGTTGTGTGTTTGTTGCTAATTAGTTTTCTCCTTGCTGTCAAATCAGAGGCTATGGCGTTAGGTTCCTCTTAGTGGCCAAAACTTAAGCAATTTGAGGTGTTCGAAGTTCGATTGCTTCTTGGTCGAGGCTGGGTTGTTGATCAATTTTTTTTGTGCTGCCTAGAAGTTGATTTCAAGGTTAGAGCTATTGTCAAGTTGGATTTGAGGTTTAGTGTTAGGTGAGGTTTGGCAAGCTTAAGCTCGAGTCAATTTTGAGTGTTAAGAAGGGTCGAGTTCTGGATTGACGGCTTGAACCCAAGGCTAGCAGGTGTAAGTTGAGTCGAGGATTGAAGTAACTTCTTAACCACCTAATCCCTTAAGTCCTTGAGGTTATTCGTGTTCTCGTTTGCTTACCATAAGTGTGCTTCATTGTAGGTTTAAAGGCTTACTCGAGTGCTCTCCTTGGGGATCAAGCCTCATTTGCTTAATTCTAGTAAACGAGAGTAAGGGACCTTAACCGAGTAATGTTTGCTTATATTTACCTAGAAACATAGGCTTGTTTTTTGTGCACGTTCGTATATGGAATTATATGTTGCTTTATCATGCTTCGGGTATTTCAAGCTGTATGTTGCTCCTTTTTGGCTGGTTAGATGCTTGTAGGGTTTCTTGTTGATTTATGTACATGTAGGAAGGATGGTAGTTTTGATTCTTGATACTCGTATCATGTATATGTTTTAGTATCTGATGTATATGCGATGTCTAGTTTTATACGTGTACTTACAGGGTATTACGATATGATTATGTATTGTGTGTAGTATGTTATCGTGATAATTTGTTTTTATGTACTGAGCCCTAGGTGAATAAAGTGGTAGATTGCTTATGATATGTCTTTCTCTTGTATGTACATGTGCAATAGATTATAGGGTCGTTGCATGCATTGTGTGTTGATTTGAGCGTCGAGTCATTTTTCTTGATAGTGTGAGCATGTCCACCAAACGACCTCGACATGTCTCTGCTCCGCCAAAGGGTGGTTGCAGTAGACCATAAGGTCTACTGCTACCTGACACGTCAGGGAACGACCCATCGGGGTGGCCAGACGCGGCAACATTCTCTAACGGATAGAGGTAGTCAGATATGAGAGATTGTGCTTCTGAAGGGATGGATTGCACCCATCTTGAGAGTGACACGTGACCACCGGGTCTGACCAAAGGGTACTTTAGACGTGTTGGGTGACGGACTGCGGTCGAGGTTCCCGCATTTCTTTCTGGTACCCAGGAACTCCTCGATATACTATTGGGTTTACACTTAACTATAACACAATTGCGAGCACCGCAGCATGTACGAATTGCAAACTGTCAAGCAGAAATGTGATCCTGGCTTAGGCTAGTGTATCCGCTATTGTTTGGACAGATACTTGCACCTACAGCTGGATGAGCTGCTGGCTGGCTTAGTACTGTGAGGGAACTTGATTGGTTCTTGTTCGGCTCACTCGTGCCTGAGATACCCTAGGAGACGCTCGGACGACTCCATAGCTTGTACCCACGTATCAAGGTGTTTTGCCTTATGCGACATGGTCGTGTAATGGCTTTTCGGGTCTTATGGCATTGGTCGAGGACCTGGTTGTCCTTAAGGGTAGCATAGCTGAGTGATCTTGGATGCATAGGGGGTGATAAAAGAATTAGTCATTGGACTTAGATCCCTTATCGCATGAGTTGGTGCTGGCAACTTGCTAGGCAGTGAGCAGCCAAAATTGCTAAGGCATAAGTGAGCGCCACGCTAGCAGGTTGGCCAACTTGCTAGGCAGTGAGCAGCCAAAATTGCTAAGGCATAGATCTAGTTTTAATGGATTTTTTTATAGTCTTAATGCATCTTTTCCTGCACGAACTATTGTAATAACTTCGTTTTAAAATATTTTAGTTAAGCAACCGAGATCTCGAGATTTATATTAATGTTTAAAACTGTTGATTGCTTGCATAAGATAAATGTTTTGTTTCAAACTTGTAGGGTCGTTTTAAATGTATTTCGAAATGTGCAGGTTTTATTTTACAGGTTTTGCAGGTATTAGTTTCCCATATTTTAGGGGAAACTCTGCCGAAATTTTCTTTAAAATTTTCATGCATCAGTAACTTCTGTGCTATAACCTAATGGTTAGGGACCGGGGTGTTAAATTTTAAGTACTCAAAAAGAATAAAATCATCTTTAAAAATTATGAATTTTACATAATTGTTTTTTTAAAATAAAGTAGCATTTTTTATATTTTCAAATTCTCTTAGGGTGTGATTGTTTTTTGTAGAAATGAGTAGTATTGGGAGGAGTGGAAGGATTAATGATAGCTAAAGTAATTATCTACTCGTTTGAGAATAAATGTTATAGTGGTTAAACTAATTAACAACTCGTTTTGAAAATTGGTTGGATAATTAACTACTCTTTTGAATATTGGTGTTAATAATGATCGAGAAATAAATTTGATGCGAAGTCTTATAAAAGGTTTAATGTGGAGTTTGATAGAGTTTGATGAATGGTTAAGCGTGGTTGTTTAACACCACATACAAATAAGAAGTTCTTAAAGAGTGATTGTTTATGTTAGATAATTAAAAATTGAGCGTTTTTAAGAATTTGGTTAGTTATTTCATTAATAACTAATACATAAGTCAGTTATATGTGTTAAAGGTTAGTTGATTCATGTAACTAATAAATAATATTATTGATTGATCAATAAAATAAGTAAATGAAATCTTTACCTTTTGATTAATGAATTCACTCTCTACATTTGTAATATGGTATCGGTAGCTTTCTTTTCGTTGGTTGGCTATTGTCTTTTCTCTGATTCAAGTTATTTTATCTTCTTCCTTCTTCTCCTAAAACTTTATTTTTCTCCTGCTTTTTTTCTGTTCTTCTCACCTTTTCCATTGAAAATGTCTAACGTTCCTTCTTCTCCTCCGGGCACTGGATTTGTGTCGACATCTCAAAGCTCCGATGTCGCTTAGAGTTCTAACATTCGTACTCCTTCTACTACATCTCAGAGATCGAATGCTTCACAAAGCTTGTACTTCTAAATTCATCATGATACATCCACTCTAGTTCTTGTTCCTAATCTCCTCACCAATGAAAACAACGTCACGTGGAGTCGAACCATGCTTTTTGCTTTGTCTATTCGCAACAAGCTTGATTTCATAGACAGTACTCCCAGAAAACCAATTGATGATCTTCTTTCTCAATGGATTCGTAAAAATAATGTAGACATATCATGGATTCTGAACCAAGTTTCAAACAGCATTTCCTCGAGCATTTTTTTTCTGATTTGACACACGCAATATGGCTCGGTCTCAAGGATCAATTTCAGTGAAAGAACATACCACGAATCTTTCATTTAAAACAAGAAGTAGCAACACTGATGCAAAATCAAGACTACCTAACCATATAATTTTCTCGTCTAAAGAGTTTTTGGGACGAACTCATAACCTATTGTCCTTCTTGCTCATGTGGCCTCAGCTTTTGTGGCAGACGAAAGAAAATTGCAAAATTCTTTGAATATGAGTACCTTCTTTGTTTTCTTGTGACTCAATAAGACATTAGGACATACTTGATCTCAAATCTTAACAATGAAGCCTTTACCTTCGATCATCAAGGCCTTCTTTATGATTGCTCAAGAGGAACAAAAACATTAGATGTAACTCTTGCAAAGTGGGCCGATTGAAAGTAGTATATATCATGAATTTTGATTAAATTATAACTTACTTCTTGTAGGTTAAACCTAAGAAAGAGATGAAAGACAAGAACAAAATTGTTAATATGTAGATGCCAAATCCACCAATAGCTTTGAAGTATATCCTTCATTATGTAGAGTTGGTAATGACGATTGATAGTACACTACAAGAATGAATACCTAAGGCGACGGAACTTTCCTGAAGGGCTATTTGGTACAAGTCGCAAGAGTTGTATATTAAGAGATGATATTATTGATTTTTGCAATATGAAAGAAGTGAAAACATTATCGTTGGTGGCTTATATGGCGTAAGTAATTTGTTATTTCTATAGTTTATCGTATTAAAGTGTAATACATTTTCAATGAAACTAACCATGACATAAATATTTAAGGTATTTGCACTCATATTGTGCTGATTTAGATTGCGGTCAGAAGTATATTTTTGTGGATCCATCTTCAATATCTTGTGGTCAATACACATAGAAAATTAGAGCACGAAATCTTTGTTCAAGACTGACGACTGCAACAAAAGATCAATCGGTTGTTGCTTCATACAATACTGGGTGAGTAAAACTATATTCATTTAAAACTAATATATCAATAACTTTTTGTTTGATTCTTGTGTATTTTTTATTAGTGGTCATTAGTCACTTCTCATTGTGAATCTGTTCGAAGATATTTTTTATCACTTAGATTCATTACGTACAAGTTAAAAAGAAGATATCAAGTTTATCGCATGCACGTAATTTGTTGTTTCATTCTAAATATGTTAGTGTTAAAAATTATTTGTTTACCTTTTTTCGACCTTCTCTAAGCATATATCAATTTTGTGAATTTTAATGACAACAAAATTATGAATC
>JBBMEG010009768.1:0-32814 GCA_037832605.1 Cyclanthera cordifolia
TACAGTGTGAAAATTCATTCTCTGGAGTGCTCGACTTCTTCTTCCTCTTGCTTCTCTGTGTGACTGTAAAACCAACTATGTGGGTGTTTATCTTTGCGATAATAGCAATAAGGAAGTGTTGTGGTGAAGTTAATATTTTGCGTTTTCGTTAAATTGGTTGAACCAAAAAATCGAACCGCACCGTTTACACTCCAAATATATGGAGTAGCTTCTAATTTCTCTAAAAAGTTTGAATTTTTTTAAAATAATTATATGGCCTTAACATATGTCACTTTTAAAATAATTTAATTTTTCTCATATAACTAAATCAAATTGTCCAGCAATATCAAGATTGAACCAAAGCATTCCTCGAATAATGAATGAAATCATAACTATAGTTTAAATCGTAGATACATTTAATTTAAAAACAAAAGAAGAAAATGTAGCAAATATATTATATTATAAATATGATCTAAATAATATAAAGTTTGTTATATATATATGTCTTTAATTTGACAACGGTACATTTAATACGACGGGCCAACTTAAAATTCTTTATTAGATATGACGATTTGTAAGTCGATTTACAGAATTGTTACTAATATTCTGGTGATTACTTCACATTTAACTCCTTATTCAAAATTCAAGGTATTAATTCTGCCGGAGATTTGGATATTGCCGCCGAAGAATTGGATTCCTCCGCCTCGTGCGGAAGAGAAGCAAAGCCAGAAAACGAAGGAGGTAAACGACAACGTAGTTCAGAAACAGAGAGCAAAATAAAATTAGGTTGAGGAACAATTTTACTCTGTATTTTTATATTTCTTTACAAGAGCTCAACTGTCCTTTTTATTGAGGAGAATATCTCAAAAAAATAAAGAATAAAGAAAATATATTTGGCAGAATAATTCCAGCCCATACACAAAGAATACAGTTTTGTAACAACCTGGGGAGAGAACATTCTGGAATAAAGATGAGTCACCCATTTTCATTTTGGGCCTTTGTATATTGGGCTGGACTGTTATTCAAACTCGTTACTCGATCTAGCTATCACATTCTGTTTCTTTGAAGACCAAGACACAAGGTTGTTCCCTAAGTAAACACAATAAGCAGCTACAGACTTGCGGTCATCAACATTAGACGCCCAATTAACATCAGAATACGCACGAATAGACATATGTGAGTTAGGTTGATATAGTAAGCCAAGATGTTTTGTACCATGTAAATAGCGTAGGATTCTCTTTACTGCCTTCCAATGTACATCAGTTGGTTGTTTTTGAAACTGGCTTAGATGATTGATGATGTACGCAATGTCGGGTCTGGTGTTGGTGAGATATTGTAAAGCACCTATGGTACTTCGATATTGAAGAGGATCAGTTAGAGGAATACCACTGCTGATGGAGTAATGTTGATTTACTAGACACGGTGTTGGAGTTGGTTTGATATTTATCATGCCCCGTTTGAGAAGAAGGTCATCAACGTACTTGGTTTGATTCACTAAAACCCCATTGGGTAGATGATGCACTTCCATTCCCAGGAAGTAGCGGATTATGCCAAGGTCTTTTAAGTCAAAAGCGTTATCGAGTGACAAAATTAGTTGCTCCATCAATTTGTTGTTGCTTGCACTAATGAAAACATCATCGACATAGACTAGTAGATAAATAACATAAGATCCTTTAATATAAATCTAGAGAGAGTTGTCTGACCTAGAGTTGCGAAATCCCCATGATAGTAAGGTTGTTCGAAGGGTGTTGTTCCAAGCTTGGGGAGCTTGTTTAAGTCCATAAAGTGCCTTGTTTAGTTTGCACACATGAGATGGCAGTGTTGTGTTAACACACCCTTGTGGTTAAGTCATGAACACCTATTCATCAAGTTTACCATTTAAAAAGGCATTATTGAAGTCCAACTGTCGTATCGACCATCCTTTAGACACGGCTATAGCAAAGACCACTATGATAGTTGATGCCTTCACAACCGAACTGAATGTCTCAAAAAAATCAATTCCAGGAGTTCGATGAAATCCCTTTGCTACGAGACGAGCTTTAAATCGTTGAATAAAGTCGTTAGGAGTTCTTTTTATTCGAAATATCCATTTATTGCCTATAACATTTATGAAGGAGTTAAAAGGAACTAGTTCCCATGTTTTGTTTTTCAAGAGAGCATTATACTCTTTATCTATTGCTTTCTTTCAAGGAAGAGACGACAACACATCTCGAATACGGGTTGGTGCACATGAAGTTGAGTCCACGCTCTCGGATAATGAAGTTCTATGAGGTTGTTATGACCTACCCAGAAGAGGTCACTCGCAGCAGGTAATACTTTACCACTGACTCGTTAGTGCTTTACAACCTTCTTCCAGATTTAGCAATGCCAGCTGACTCTGATTCGGACTCCCCCGTCCCATAGGAGGGATCCGCTCGATGTATGCAGCTTGCCGTTTTAATTTTGCATGCTTTTCATACTAGAAATGTAGGCTCATGCTTTATACCCATGTCTATCGCCATGGACTACGAGCCTTCGCTGAGGCACGCCTTTGATGCAGTAACCCGCCAGACTTATCACCCCCTCGCTAGGCCTTCCACCAATGACACGATGGACCTTACTTCGGAGGATTCTCTTCTTCCGGCTAGCGAAGATGGAGAGCTTCCTTTTCTTGAAGTCCCTAAGAACTTAGACGTTGGGTCAGACACGTAGTTTGACGGACCCAGCCTTGGATTCGACCATGCCCCTTCTCCGACTCAGACTAGATCTTGCAGGCCTCAGAAGCCTTTATGCAGCCTTCCTTTTTATTCGACTCTTATCTTTTGTCAGGACCGTACCATCCTACTTTGGACACGTAGGAGGAGAAGACCTTAGTCTCCAAGTTGTGGAATGAAATGGAATCTTCTTCGACTCTCTTTCCTTGGGAGACACCTTCCAGGTTCTGAAGGAAGGGACCCGTCTGATGCACGAGGTATAACAACTCCACTTTTTATAGCTATACATTGTTTTAGGTCTGCATGCTAACTTACTACCTTGGTATTTGCAGGCATTCATGCACTTCGCCTCTGTTTCCCGCACCTTTTTGAAGACTTACGTCACACCCGCTCTTCTTTATCCACCAGCTCTAACAAGCTTAAATGGGAGTTGGCACAGGCTCGAGAAGCTCAACAAGTTGCCGAAGCTGTCTTAGCTGACTTTTGGACTTCTGTCGAAGAGGCCGAAGTTTTACTGTCCACGCACACCAAGAAGACTTGTCTACTATCACCAAACCTTATGAAGTGCTCTTCTGCCTTTTAATATCAACTAGTTTTTTATTTCGGTAACTTCTACCACTCCCCGTAGGGCTATGTGGTAGAACTTCATAGAAGTAGGGAACTTTATCACTTGGTGGTAGGTCGATGCCCTTCCATGAATCGCTGGTCTTCCCAATATTGCATTATAAATGGAATTGTCATTTACCACCAAAAAATTTAGGAAGTTTGGTGGAAGCTCGACTGATCCTTCAATAATCAAAGTGCTCCCACCAAATTCGACTAGGGGTGTCGAATTCGACTTGAGCCTTTCTTTTCCCAGCTTCATGGCATCGTAAGCCTTTAGTGACAACACATCCACTGAATTTTCCACCGTCGATGAGGGTTCTTCTAACGGCGATGTTGGATATGGTCAGGGACACCACTAAGGCGTCTATGTGCGGTTGGTGTAATGCTGCAGCTTAAGCGGTAGTGAAGCCAAGTTGCTCGTCCACTGTTGCCATTACTCGCACTCCTAGCCCCTTAGCAGGCCTCTGGCTTGTATCACCTTTTCCTTCCGTCTCTAGTAGGTTTCCTCTCTAACTGATCCTCCGATGATGGTTCTAATCTTCGGTTGTGGTGGTGACTTTTTGCCTCCCCTTTTCTTGCTAAGGGATTTCGACATTTTTTCACCCTTTTCCACGTACTTGTTCAGTCGTCCTCTTCGGATGAGAGACTCTATGGACTCCTTCGGATCATAGCAGTCTGAGGTAGCATGGCCGTGATCTATGTGAAATAGACAGTACTTGTTCCTTATTTCTTTTGTTGGATCCTGCCCTAATTCGGCTTGGCCACTTTAGCTCCTCGTTATCTTGAATCTTCATCAAAATATGCTCTATGAGAATCGAAGTTGAAGGGTACTTTTCAAACCGGCTAGGTGGTACCCCCTTCACTCGGTCTTTTCTTTTTTTCACTGAGCGCTCTTCCGCCCTTCATTTTCACGACTTCTTATAATAAGCCTCGTGGCGGCTAACCGACTTTTCATGCTTCAGAATATAACGTCTTTCTTTTGTGCCTGCTCGAGAGTTGACCAGCTCCCTGCATTCATGTACTTTGGCGCTCTGGTTAGCAGCTCGACATAAGTGAATTAAGCCTTTTTCCCTAACGACCACATGAACTTTTCATCTTTAAGCCCAGCTACATCTTCTGTGAGAGTAGTGCTGTCGGAGTACTCTTCGACTTGCAGCGCCTCATTATTGAAGCGTGCTATGTACTCTCGAAGGGTCTCTTGACTTCTCTACCTCACGGTCAGTAGATGGGCGACCAACTTTTTTATCTCAGAGTGGGCGACAAAGGCTCTGGCTAGCTCTCTAAATGAGGCAATTAACTTGCGCTTGAGCTGCCTGAACTATCTTCGAGCCAGTCCTATGAGCATAAATGAAAATACTCGGCATATGACTGTGTCTCGACCAAGTCTCCATGGAGTTTCATCCATGCCCGATAAAAATCCAAGTGCTCTATAGGATTTGTATATCTGTCATACCCCTTGATCGTTGAGAGCTTAAACTTTACTGGAACAGACTCCTCCATAATTTCATCAGTGAAAAGATGGTCGACTTGGTCGACCAAACTGTCCAAGTCCAGCCCGTCTTAGTCCTGGTCCTTCTTCATGCTCCCAAACTTTGAAGGAGGCAAAACTGAGCTAACCAAGGTTGATCCTTGGTTCTGCCGTGCCCCTCCTCTCTTCAATGTTGGTTGAGTACATCCCTGAGATTCACTCCCAAGTCGGATCCCGCCGTTCGAGCACTTGAAGTTCTTCGGCTGGCTACTTCTGACTGACAACGTCTAGGGTGGATGACCCTCGCGTTGTGCTCCTCGGGTGGCTACTTCTGACTGACTGTGTCTGGGAAGACTCATTAGCTCTAAAACCAATCCTTTGGTGAATCGAGTGCTATTTCCTCCGATCATTACAGCCCATTCGAAGTCATTCGACCGGTCTTTGGTGTTGGGAATGAGCCTTTCTCGGCACCTTTGTGGCTGGGGCTTTGCCTTTGGCAGGGTCCCGAAGTTACGGAGCTGACTACTCTGTCCCAGCCTTCTTCTTGGTTGGTTGTCGCCTTGCTGCCTCCTACGGTGCCTGCTGGTTTCAAGCAACAGCTATCTGAGCCAGAGGAGGTTATTGGAGAAACTTCACCAGGTGACTCAAACTCTTTGCCATTCCTTGCATTTGTTCCTCCAAAGATGGAAACTTCGGATCCTCACGCTCCGGTTCTTTCTTGGTTAACGCACCCTAAGGATCTCGGTGGTTTTTGACAAGAACATTGTCATGTCCTCTTGAGGCAATTCTCCTCAGAGCGTGTTCAACGTCCGACTCTCCTTCGACACCGTGGTGGTCGTCGTTCTCAATATTCGACATTTTTGCACAAAAGTGTTTAAGAATTTAGCTTCTCAGGTAGAACACTTTCTCGTCCCCACAGACGGCGCGAACTATTGATGCCAAAAAAATGGTTAACGAATATCCATAGTATGATTTGCATTACTAAGAACGAAAAATCCTGCAAAAAAGAACAATTTAGGACACACCGGTGTGGTGTGAGGTACATGGCCTCCAATGCCTAAGTCAGTCGGAGATTTAGGAGAATAATTTAGAGGACTTTAGAACTATGAATGGCGTAAGAATACTTAGCGTGATTTAGCTTAAGATTCGCCCCTTGGAATGGAGAATGAACTGATTTCATATAATATTCGGTTTCGTAACTGTTGCAACTCACTTATGGACGGCTTAATGGCCAGCCGTTAGAAACGTCCGTCATTAAGCCGAGTATGAATACCGGCGTAACTCCTGATCGTTACTCTTTTGAGGTGTAACGGCTTTAACTCCAGAGTTACTTGGACTCAGTCAACCTTGGCATGTCCTCACTTATGGGTGTAAGCCTCTTGTTGTAATGCTAAGACACTACAGGTGTATAGCATCTCCGAGTGCTACTTGGACTAGGTCAACTTATCCACAAGAAAGTCCTAACCTCCACGACAAACCCACTCGGTTTGGCCTACTCGACCGTCCTCCTCAAAGGTTATCTTTGGACTCGGCCAACCCTTATGGGTCCCACCTCCACGTCCAACCCACTCGGGTTGACCTACTCGTTGTAACTGGGAACGCCACTAGGGCAGTGTCTCCCTACGTTACTTGGACTCGATCGACTCCTAGGGGAAAGTCCTAACCTTCACGACCAACCCACTTGAGTTAAACTACTCATTGTAACCATACGACACTACGGGGTGCAGCGTCCCTAAATGTTATGTAAAGACCCATCCTAAACTAGGGGCACTGTTATCTACTTAAACATGCAACCAATAAGACATCCCTTAAAATATAGGTATAAATAGTGAATGGAAATGCTTCATTTAGTCTTAAATGCAATCGTTCGATAAAACAGCCAACGGGTACCCAATTATTAAAGGTTTAAACCAAAACATCACAAAATGCAACTAAATCCAGTTTTCGCAAAAGTCATGAACCTAAATATGCAAGAAGACAGGAAAAATAAAGAAAAACCCGACACGACACGAGTCCATGGTCCCTGCAGCCGCTCCGATCAGCCATCCTAGTAAAGTCCATGCGTACCTGTGGAAACCACAGAAGGGAACGGGGTGAGTCATGAACTCAGTAAGGTCCCTTAACGGAAACAAGATAATCAGACATAAGAACATAGAATCGATAATAAATATAAACAGAAACGCAGACATTTCATGTGAACCAAGTAAGCCAGTTTCCCCTTACCTCGCTCGAGAATTCTGGATTCCTTTGTCGTGTTCGAAATACTCGCCTCGGGACCGTTTTCCAAGCTTAACTATGCAAAATAGTGTAAATTGTCAAAAATAGTGCAAAAAAGTGAGATTCTGGCCTTGAGACCATCAAAAACGAATTCAGAACGTCGAAAATACTCGAAAAACAGTACTCGAAAGTTTTCCGGCGAGGTGGCGGCGGCGCGTGGCCGGAACAGTAACCGGCAGCGGCGGCGCGTGAAATTCACGCGTAGGGGACAATTTCTGCAGGCTCGGGCGTACGTGGCAGTGCTGGATTCGCTGCCTCAGGTTCGGGCGACAGAAATCTAGGCTCGGGCGACAAAGCCAGGTTCGGAAATCGCGAACCAATGGCGAGCTGAGGATCCCTGGCGGTGTCGGTGGCTGTCGGCGCACGTGGAGAGCAGGCCGACAGGCGGCGCTGACACGACAGGGCGGTTGCGGTCGTTGATTGGCGGTCGTGCTTCTCTCTCTGCCTGTGATTGGCTGCAGCTGGCGGCGCGCATTCCCGAGGCGACAATTGCTGCTGGCGGCGCTGACATGGCAGTCTTTGTCAGCGGCGCTCGAAAAGCAGGGATCTGATTGGCTGACGGCAGTGGTCAGGCGGCAGGGTGTCGGTGGCGCAGCTGAGGGGCACGGAAGCTGAGGGTTTTGGTCGGCGGCAGTCAAAATCATGACCTAATGATTTTTGGTCTTTTGGCTTTATTTATAAGGACAAAACCCCCGGAAAATTACAAAAATGCCCATAGGGCTAAAAATGACCAAAATAGTCCTCGTTTCCGAATTTAAATTTTACAACCCCCGAGAAAATTACCTTAATACTTAAAATAAACCAAAATTAAATAATAAAACCACTCCCGGCAAGTCTAAAATTTACGAAACTAACCTTGCTTATTTCGGAGCTAAAAGTTGGGTTGTTACATGTTATTTAGACCTGGTCAACTCGTCCGCATTAGAGTCCTAACCTTCACGACTAACCCACTCGGATTGGCCTACTTGTTGAAACTAGGACACGAAGTAGTGTAGTGTCTCTATATGTTACTTGAGCTTGGTCGACTTTGGAGGAAGTCTTGACCTCTATGACCAACCCACTCGGGCTGGCCTACTCAGTGTAACTCCTGGTCGTTATCAGCGAATCCAGTCGTTACTTGGACTCGGTCGACTCTAAGGGAGTCCTGACCTCCACGGCTTTTCCCCAAAGGTGCGTTTGCCTTCTTTTGCCAGACCTAGGAGAGTTGAGGCTGCAAGGGCCGACCCCTTGGGTGTCAAGGCCTTCCTTGGCTGACCCCCAAAGGTGTTAGACTTGCTTGGCCAACCCCTTGGAGGTCGAGGCCTCTATTTGGCTGACTCTAGGAGGGTCGACATTGGCTTTGGCGACCCCCTAGTGATCAAATTCCCCATTTTTCCGACCCTCGAGGGGTCGGCATCGGCTTGGTAGACCACCTAGGGGTGAATGCCAGCATGGACTTGGCCGACCCCCTGGGGGTCATAGTCTCAGGGGTCGGCACTTGCTTGGCTGGCCCCCAGGGGTCGACGTTGACTTGGTCGGCTCCCAAGTGGGGTCCCAACCTTCCCACAGTATTCCAGTATATTTTGGCCTAAAACGGCTACTTATATTAACGATAATATATTGACTAGACTAAAGTCTACTTTAGTTTGATTTTTTTTTTTTTTTTACAAAATATTACTCAGTTAATCACGAAAAATGATTTCTTTTTTTCCTACCTACATAATAAGACACTCAAACATTGTAAATAAAAATCCAAGATTATAAATTCTTGAATTTGATCATAATTTAAATACTTTCACAAATATTTCATAAAAACTTAATTATTAAATTTTTTGATAAAAATAATTATTTAATTGATAAAAATATTATTTTCATTTATAAATTTAATCCTTAGACAATTTTCTAAGTTATTTCATATCTTACTTTGAAAGTATTGACAAGATGGAACAAATTTGAGTTTTGTACATTTATTTGAAAATAAATGTCTTTAATTTGTTCTCGTACGACCACAAATCCTATGTTAGACGGTGATACAAAAATGACTCAAATTATTGAACTAGTGGATGCTAATGTATCATGCTAATGAACGTAGAAACAGTTCCAAAGAAAATATTAGAATGTATGAAAAATCATGGAGTTAAAAATATGCAAAGAGGAATTGTTGGTAGCCACCTTAGGTACTTCAGGTATATACATATTTTTTATCTTTATCTCTTTCTTTTTTTAAGCAAAAATCAAGATTAATGAAGTTTAAAATACACACACGCAGAAATATCAGCTTCATGTTAAAAGAAACAAGTTTAACAATGACAAATCTTCAAATCCGTCTTCTGAATCAACGTGACCAATTATAGCAACTCAAAAGAGCATGTCATTTGTCCAATGAAACATCCGCAGCCGCATAAGATGTTGTATATTCCTTATTTTAATTATAAAAGTTTTCCAAATATGCCGTTTTATCATCTGCCTAATGTTATCCTTAATGATAATGATAACGATGGTCATCCTTATATGAATGATAAATCAATGTATTTGAAGAATAATTATTATAATGTGTTTAGGAAAATATTATTTGATTATTAGTATGCGTACAAGATGCCAAAAGTTGACATCAACGTATAAGATTATCTACTGTGCACGCAGAAGAGTTTTTTTTCCTTAAACGTAATGAATCTTAATCCACGGAGAAATTTAAAGGTATTTAGATTAAAACAATTTTTTACATATTCACTTTATAAGTGTTTTTTTTTTAATTTAATTTGTATCTTATATTATATGTATTGAAGTTAATTGAGAATAATTATTATGTATCTCAGTCGCTTATTTTATATCTTTTTTCATTAGGCGAGTCTCACATTTCTTGTTTTAGCCCGTGGCTCTATTGTCATTTTGAAAAAAATACTTGTCTTGATGCCGAAAAATGGTCAACGGATATCTACAGTAATATTTGTTTACTTAAGGACGAAAAGGCGTGCAAAAAGCAAAAATTAGGACACATCGGTGTGGTGTGAGCCACAGGGCCTCCGATGCCTAAGGCAGTGAAGAATCTAAGAGGATAATTTAGAACTCAGAATGACATGAGAATACTTAGCTTGATTAGCTTCGGATTCGTCCTCTAGAATGGAGAGTGAATTGACTCTTATAGCAGTCGAGTTCGTAACAGCTCCAACTCACTTATGAGCGGCATAATGTTGGTCATTCGAAACATCCGTCAATAAGCCGGGTATGAATACCAGTATAACTCCTGATCGTTACCCTTTGGAGGTGTAACGGTCTTGACTCTAGAGTTACTTGGACTTGGTCGACTTTTCCGATAGTCCTGACCTCCAGGACCAACCAACTCGGGCTGACCTACTCGATGTAACGTGGGACGCCACGGGTTGCAGCACGTTATTTGAACTTGGTCGACTCTTCGGAGAGTCATGGCCTCCACGACCAACCCACTCGTGCTGACCTACTCATTGTAACGGGGGACGGCACAGGGTGCAGCGCCTCCATACGTTACTTGGACTCGGTCGACTCTTTAGAGAGTCCTAACCTCCATGACCAACCCACTTGGGCTAACGTACTCGTTGTAATAGGGGACGCCACGGGGTGCACCACCTCCCTACCTTACTTGGACTCGGTCGACTCTTCGGAGATTCTTGACCTCCACGACCAACACACTCGGGCTGGCCTACACGGCATAACTCCTAGTCGTCATCAGCGAACCCAGTCGTTACTTGGACTCGATCGAATTCTCAGAGAGTCTTGACCTCCACGACATTCCCTCTAAGGGGTGTGCGCCTTCTTTTGCTAGACCCGAGAGGGGTGAGGCTGCAGGGGCTGACCTTAGAGGTGTCGAACTTGCTTGGCCGACCCCCAGGGGGTTGGAAAAAGGCGTGGTCGATCTCCATGGGGTCGGCAAAAGACATGGGGGTCGGCAATCGGCATGGCCGACCCCTGGGGGTCGATAAGGGCGTGGCCACCCCTGGGGGGTCGGGAATAGGTGTGGCCGACACTCTAAGGGTCGGCATGGACTTGTCCGACCCCTTGGGGGTCAAGACCTCCATTTGTCCGACCCCCGAGGGGTCGGCATTGGCTTATTTATCCATCGAATGAGTCCCAAGCTCTTCCGAGTCTTTCGGGATATTTTTGGCTTACAACATTACCCCCACTCTTCATTTCCGAGCTTCAAAAATTTTCAGATTTTGAAAAGTAGTTACGTCAATTGCTTTTTTTAAAGTTTCGGGATGTTAAAGAGTTATCTCTTGGTACTTTATGGAAGTATTTTCTTGAAATTTACTTAGGCCGTATTCTTTTCCAAGAATATTTTTTCCTAAATAATATCCAAAAAGTAAAAGTTTTAAGTTTATGGAAAATATTTATTCTAAGAATAACTCTATAAAATGACCATATTCTTATTTCTAAGAATATATTCTCCAAGATAATATTTTTATTCAATTAAAAAAGCACCTTCTCTTTTTAGGAAAACATTTATCCTTAGAGATTTTCCATAACTTAACTTTTCCATAAAAAACACCATTCCAATACTGCACCCTACTTTTTTACCCAACTTTGGCCGAAAATTGCCACTCAGTGGGCTAGAATTTTTGATTTTTCAAAGTATGAGAGGAGACTTCTTTGTGTTTTGGATTTTTGGAAAGCATCCTTCGTGCCTCACTTTTTCGGTATGTACCCTCCTTTTTTTCTACTCCATGCTAGTGACTATGCATATTTTCGAAAATTCCACCTTTACATAGGCACTTTTTTTTTTCCTTTTATGCATGTTTGTCCGAGTTTGTTGGATTGTTTAGGCTATTTTTTCAAAGACTTGCTGTTAGAGTACTTTTCCGAATTTGTAGGCTACTTAGGCACTTTTTATAAAAATCTTGCCTTTTTAACTTTTCGAATTCCATAGGTTACTTAGGCTCTCTTTGTCAGAGACTTGCCTTTTTTCCTAACTTCATTATTCGCAGATTACTCATTCCTTTAACTATCATGGACCTTTCTTCTGATTACGAGACTGATTCCCTCCACCTTCCGGCTACTTCCTCTCTTAAGAGGACTCGGCGAAAAGCCTTATAAGTAGGGTAGGGATCTCAGATGGTCATGTTCGTCTTGACTCAAAAGGACCTAGATCACCTTAGAACGCACTACCTTATTCCTATCGAGATCACACTTCGGCTTCTGCTGGCTTCAAAGTCGTACACACGACCTCCTCTAGGCAAGGTGGCCCTTTACATTACCATGTTTGGCAGAAGAGTTCAGCTACTTCTTATACCTTCTCTTAAAGAGATCTTAGGTATGGCCGGGTTGGCTCGATCGGTGTTGGTTCCCACTGCTTGGAACATCTTCTTTGACGTCCACAGCCTTTGGGTTTATGCCGAATTAGAGGGTCCCTTCAGTGTTAGAGACCTTTTTCCACTTTAGCGTTTCTACAAACATCACAACGTCACAGTTGACTGCTACCTTACCCCTAGAAGAAAACTTTCCACTACTGTGGCATACCCCAACTTTTAGAAGGGGTGGAAAGAACGTTGATTTTTTGCTTGAGGATCTTTGGCAGCGCAAGGTGCCGAAGCTTCGCTGGCAATTCCCACTGCATTTGGAACTTATGGTATACTTTCTTTCACCTTGGCTCATCTATCTTTTGGCACAGTACTTACGTTTTTATGTTGTTTCTAGTGCACAGAAAGGTAAGTCCCTGTTCTCGGGTAATGAAGTTCTACGAGGTCATCATGACCTATTCCTAGGAGGTAACTCGGAGCGCGGAATATCTGATCACAGACTCGTTGGCGCTTTACAACCTCCTTCAGGATTCAGCCATGCTAGCTGACTCTTATTCGGACTCGCTCATCCCACAAGAGGGATCCGCTTCAAGTATGCAGCTTAATTTTTTCTTAAACTTAGCATGCTTTGAATACTGGAAATGTAAGTTGACTCATTTTATCATGTTCAGCCGCCATAGACTATGAGCCTTCGCTGAGGCGCGCCTTTGATGCAATGACGTGCAAGACGTCTCGCCCCCTCGCTAGGCCTCCCACCGAAGACACGGTGGACCTTACTTCGGAGGGCTGGTCCATTCCACTTGGTGACGATGGAGATCTTCCTTTTCCTGAAGTCCCAGAGGACTTGAATGTTGGGTCGCACCTAGAGTTTGACGAACCTAGCCTCGGATTTGACCATGTACTTTCTCCTGCTCGAACCAGCTAGAGCAGGCCTCAGACGCCTAAACACAACCTTCCTCCTGGATTCGACTCGTACCTTTTGTGAGGGCTATACCGCCCTAGTTTGGACTCGCAAGAGGAACAAACTTTGGCCTCCAACTTGTAGAGTGAAGTGGAGTCTTCTTCGGCTCAATTTCCTCTAGAAGATGCCTCTAAGGTTATGAAAGAAGGGACCCGTCTGATGCACGAGGTATGACGACTCCATTTTTTATAGCTATACGTTCACTTAAGTATGCATGCTAACTTGTTTCTTTGGTTTTTTGCAGGCGTTCATGCATTTGGCCTCAGCTTCTAGTCACATTTCTGAAGTCTTGCGTCTCGCCCGCTCTTCTTTGTCTACGAGTACAGACAAGCTTAAGTGGGAGCGGGCACAGGCTCAAGAAGCTCAGCGTTTCACCGAGGCTGCCTTAGCCGACTCTCGGACTTCTGCCGAAGTGGCTCGAAGTCTTGCTGTCTATGCGCGCCAAGAGGACTTGTCCGCAATTGCTCGCCTTCGACGAGAGTTTGCTTATGTTGAAAGGAAGCTAAAGAACGCTGCCTACTTGGCTAACCTTGTGAAGCGCTCTCATGCGTATGTAATTTTGGAGAACACCGCCGGTGAAGCTGCCATCGGCTGGGCACTGGATCGAATTCAGGAGTGAGTTAGCTATGAGAACCTCCTTCCTCTTTTTCGGTCTCTTTGTTCCAGCACTGCGAAAAAAGTCGTCGACCCTTCCTTGCCAGCCTTCGAGTCCGGACTTCCAAGTGACCCAGCCCAAATCGCTTGCTACGACTCCCGCATTTTCCAAGGCGTGCTCGAAAAAAGTAAGGCTTTTTCAGGTAGGATAGCTCCTGCCCAAGCCGGACTCAACCGACCAACTTTTAGTAGGCGTAGCTCTAGGGGTGTCCTAGGCACTTTCCCTTGATGACTTTTTGATTGCTTTCCTTTTTACCTGAAGCATTTTACTTTGCCGTCTTTACTTTTTCCTTCTAGGTTGTAACCCATGAATTTTTTTTGACTTTGAATGAATAACAATCCTTTTACTCTATTTCCCTATCTGGCATACCCCCAATTTAAGTTTATGAAAATGGAATCAATATACTTAAATTAAGATGACTTTTCTAAAAGAATGAGAAAACAACACTTTTATTCATTCACGAATTGAATTACAATCTTTTGAAAGTATTTTTTCAAGTGTTTGAGCTCTCCAAAGATAAAGGATCTTATTATGGTAGGCGAGATTTGTGTTCCCTGCTAATTCCATGCAGCAGGTTGGCGGGGAAGCTAGACTTGTCGTGGATCTCTACCAGCACGGTCTTGCCCACCTTGGTTTCATAGGCGACATTGGCCTTTGCAAAAGTATCGGCCTTGGCGCTTTGGGACCTGTATATTTGCTGGATTTGTACCCCTACATGTACTGTTCCTTGGACAGCCGGAACTGGAACTGGCCCTCTTTCAACAGTTCTTTATCTCAGCGACTTCTACCACTCCCCGTAGGGCTCTATGGTAGCATTTCTTGACGATAATTGTTGTCCTCTGACTTGCCCCACCCAATAGGAGTAGTGAACTTTATCACCTAGTAGTAAGTTGACGCGACCGCCTTAGCCCATGAATCCTAGGTCTTCCCAGTATTGCGTTATAGGCAGAATTGTCCTTCACCACCAAGAAATTGACGAAGTACATGACTATATTGTCCCCTTTGCCAAAAGTTATTGGAAGCTCGACTGATCCTTCAAGGATCAAAGTGCTCTCGCCAAACCCGGCTAGGGGTGTCGAATTCGGCTTGAGCCTTTCCCTTCCAAGCTTTATGGCGTCAAAAGCCTTTAGTGACATCCTATTCGCCGAACTGCCTCCGTCGATGAGGATCCTTCTAACGCCGATGTTAGAGACGGTCAGGGACACCACTAAGGCGTCATTGTGCAGCTGGTGCAATGATGCAGCATCAACGGTAGTGAAGCTAAGCTGCTCGTCCACTACTGTCATTATACACACTTCCTCGCCCCTTAACAGAACTCTGGTTTATCTCACCTTTTCCTTCTGACTCTGGTTAGACTCCCCTCGAGTCGGTCCTCTGATGATTTTTCTGATCTCCGGCAACAGTGATGACTTTTCGCCTTCCATTTTCTTGCCAGGGGACTCGGACGTTTTTCCGCCCTATTCCACATACTTGTTCAGTCGTCCTCTTCTGATGAAGGACTAGATGGACTTCTTCAGGTTGTAGCAGTCCGAGGTAGCGTGGTCGTGATCCCTATGAAATAGGCAGTACCTGCCCTTATTTCTTTTATTGGATCCCTCCTTAATTCAGCTAGACCACTTTAGTTCCTCTTTATCTTGAATCTCCATCAAGATATGCTTTACGCGAACCGCTGTGGGAGTGTACTTCTTGAACCGGCTAGGGGGTACCCCCCTCGTTCGATTTTATCTTTTTTCACCAAGCGTTCTTCCGCCCTTCGCTTTCGTGACTCCTTGTAGTCATCCTTACGTCGGGTGATTGACTTTTCACGCTCTGAAATGGTGCGTCTCCCTTCTGTGCTTCCTCGGGAGTTGACCAGCTCCCCTACACTCATGTACGTTTGCGCTCTGGTTAGCAGCTCGACTTATGTGAGTGGCAAATTTTTCTCTAGTAACCTGAAGAACTTTCCATCCCTGAGTCCGACCACGACTACTTCGAGAGCCGTGCTGTCGGAGTACCCTTCGACTTACAACACCTCATTGTTGAAGCAGGCAATGTACTCTCGAAGGGTCTCATGACTCCATTGTCTCACGGTCAGTAGATGAGTGACTAATTTTTTCTCATTTTGCCCTCCTAATAATTAGGTGACGGAGGCTCTGGCTAGCTCTCTTAATGAGGTAATGGATTTGCGCTTCAGTTGCCTGAACCATTTTCCATTTGGTCCCGTGATTGTAAATGAAAACGCTCGACACTTGATCACATCTCGGACTCCATGGAGTTCCATCTAAGCCCGGTAGGAATCCAAGATCTCTATAGGATCCGTAGATCCGACATACCTCTTGATGGTAGGGAGCTTGAATTTTGTCGAGATGGACTCTTCTAGGATTTCATTGGTGAGGGGAGGGTCGACCTGGTCGACCAAACTGTTCAGGTCCAATCCGTCTTTGTCCTGCACTTTCTTCATGCTCTCCAACTGGTCTTGGAGAAGACGAAGATGGGTCAGCTAAGGTTGATCCTCGGCTCCGTCATGTCCCGCTTGTCTTCGGCATTGGTTGAGCACATCCATGAGATCCACTCGCAAGTCCGATCCCCTCGTCCGGGCACTTGGAGTTTTAGGAGGATGTGGGGTGGATGACCGTTGCGTGGCACTCCTTGGCTGGCTACTTCTGAGTGACTGCGTCCGGGAAGACTCCGCTGTTCTGAATCCAATCGTCTGGTGAACCAAATGCTCATTCCTCCGATCATTACCGCCCAGTCAAAGTCGTTCGACCGGTCTTCAGTGTCGGGAATGAGCTTTTTTCGGCGCCTTCATGGCTGGGGCTTTCCCTTTGGCAGGGTCCTGAACCAACGGAGCTGACTTCTCCGTTGCAGTCTTTTTCTTGGTCGGTTGTCGCCGCGCCGCCTCCTGCAGCGCCTGCTGGTTTTCAACAACAGCTGTTTGAGCCGGAGGAGGTTGCCGAAGCAATTCCACCAAGTGACTCAAACTCTCCGTTATTCGTTGCACTTGTTCCTCCAAAGCTGTGAACTTTGGGTTCGCACGCTCCGGTTATTGCCTGATTACCGCACCTTACGATCCGGGTGGTTTTCAACGTTTGACATTTTTTACAGAATAAGTGTTTGGAATTTAGCTTTTTTTTTAGGTAGAACACTATCTCGTCCTCACAGACAACGCCAACTGTTGATGTCGAAAAATGGTCAACGGATATCCACAGTAATATTTGTTTAACTGAAGACGAAAAAGCCCTGCAAAAAAGCGAAAATTAGGACACACTGTTGTGGTGTGAGCCACAGAGCCTCCGATGCCTAAGTCAGGCGGTATAATGCCCGACCATTCGGAACGTCCGTAATTAAGTCAGGTATCAATACCGGCGTAACCCCTTACCGTTACCCTTTGGAGGTGTAACAATCTTGACGCTGGAGTTACTTAAACTCGGTCGACTGTTTGGAGAGTCCTAACTTCTATGACCAACCCACTCGAGCTGACCTACTCGTTGTAATGGGGGACGCCACGGGGTGCAGCGCCTCGATACGTTACTTGGACTCGGTCGACTCTTCGGAGAGTCCTGACCTCCACAACCAACCTACTCGGGAAAACCTACTCATTGTAACGGGCGACGCCACGGGGTGCAACGCCTCGATACGTTACTCAAACTCGATCGACTCTTCAGAAAGTCCTAACCTCCATGACCAACGCACTCGGGCTGGCCTACTCAGTGTAACTCCTGATCGTCATCAACGAACTCAGTCGTTACTTTGACTCGGTCGACTCCTCAGAGAGTCCTAACCTCCACGACCTTTGCCCTAAGTGGTGTTCGCCTTCTTTTGCCGGAACCGAGAGGGGTGAGGCTGGAAGAGCCGACCACACGTCAGCATGGTCGACCCCCAGGGTGCCGAAAATCGGCTTGGCCGACCCCCAAGGGGTGGGCAATCGGCGTGGCCGCCCCCGGAGGGGGGAGGGGGGTTGGCATGGACTTGGCCCTATGGCTCACACCACAATGGTGTGCCCTAAAATTCGCTTTTTTGCAGGCCCTTTCCTCCTCAGCTAAACAAATTTACTGTGGATATCCGTTGACCATTTTTTGGCATCAAAAGCTATATTTTTAAAAAAAACTCATATTTAATTCATTGTCCTAGTGATGTCCGTCTTTTGTTTAACTATATCCTAATGTAATACTGCTCGCACCGCATTGAATTTTTTTAACAAAAGGAAATAAAGAAAGTAATAAAATTAAATAGAAATAAACCAATGAATAAATAAAGAAAATTTAATTTACACATAGGATAATTTAAAGATATGTAAAGTTCGTACCTGCATTGAAGATAATCCCCGCATTCAGAATGCCACTATTATAAGATCAGATTGAGAGCGATACATTCTCTTTTAACTTCTCTATCCTGTAGTGCTACAACTTATAGTCATTCATGGTGTAACTCATCTGAATGTCTTGGATCTCAAATAATTCCCTGTTATGCATCTTGACAACTCTGTATTGTCCCTTTCATTTGGATCTGAGCTTTCCTCGGAAGAACTTTAGTCTTGATTTGTAGAGAAGAACTTGTTGCCCTGGTAAGAACACACTAGACATTATTCTTTTATCATGCCATTTATTCGTCTTCTTCTTGTACATCATTGAACTTTTATAGGTAATTTGCCTATGCCTTCTAGCTGTAGCAGTTGTAATTTTCTACTTTTTCCAGCTGCAATGAGATCTAAATCAAGCTTCTTTAGTGCTTAATATGCTCTGTGCTCGAATTCCAATGCAAGATAGTAAGCTTTTCCAAACACTAGTCTATAGGGGACACGCCTAGAGGATTTTTAAATGTGGTCCTATATGCCAAGATGGCCTCATCTAATCTAATGGACCAATCGTTTTTTGCAAGTCCCACTACTTTTTTTAGTAGGCCTTTGATTTCTCTATTTGAAATTTCAGCTTGGCCATTTATCTGGGGATGGTAGGTTGTTGCAATTTAATGTTTAATATTGTATTGGTGCAATACATTAGCCATTGCCCTATTGACAAAATGTTAACCCTCATCACTAATGATACCTATGGATATTTCGAAGCGTGTAAAGATATATACTTATGAAAAAACTGAACCACAATCTTGGAATCATTTAACAAAGTAACAATGGCTTCCACCCATTTGGACACGTAATCTACTGCAACTAAGATATACAGATTTCCATAGGATAGTGGGGATGAGCCCATGAAGTCAATACCACATACATCAAAGAGTTCAACTTCAAGTATATAGTTCATTTGCATTTCATTCCTCTTTCCAATATTCCTCTTCCTTTTCGCACTCATTGCATGTTTTTGCAAATTGATGAGAGTCTTTAAAAATGGTTGGCCAATACAAACCAGATTGGAAAATATTGGCTGATGTCCTTGCTCTTTCGAAGTGACATCTGAAAAGTGAAGTATGACATGCGTTCAAGATATCGAACATCTCATCTTCCCTTGCTCACCTTCGAATTATACCATCACTACATTATTTATAAAGATAAGGTTCACCCTAGAAATAAAATTTTTTTATTCATTTTCGCTTAGCTTGCTACTTAGATAAATCAAGTGGAATGATACCACTACAACCATAATTTGCTACGTCAGTGAACCATGGTGTTTCTATGCTAATGAGCTTTAACAATTGTTCATCGGGAAAGCGATCACGAATATCAATGTAAGGTGCATCTCTTTAGGATTGCTCTAGACATTATAAATGATTTGCAATTAGATTTTCGCATCCTTTCTTATCTTTAATTTCAATGTCAAACTCTTGCACTAGTAAAATCCATCAAATCAACTTTCGTTTGACATCTAATTTTGTCATGAGATATCTAATTGTTGGATGGTCTGTAAAAATGATGATTTTTAGATCCAACTAAGTATGATATAAATTTCTCCAACGTAAAACCACCGCTAACAACTTCTTTTCTGTGGTGATATAATTAACTTAAGCCTCATTCAATGTCTTGCTCGCATAATTGATCGGTTGAATCCAATTTTCCTTTCTCTACCCCAAATTGCTTCAATTGCATAATCACTAGCATCGCACATAAGCTCAAAGGGCTTTGTCTAATCGATAGAGATTATAATAGGTGCAAATTACTAAGACTCTTTTTAGAACCTTGAATGCCGCTAAGCATTCTTCAGTAAAGAAGAAAGGTTTGTTGACTTGAAGAAGTTCACATAGGGGCTTTGAAATTTAAAAAAAAAAAGTCTTTTATGAACATTTATAAACCAGCCTGGCCCAAAAAATAACGAATTGTTTTAACCGTCCTAGGAGGCTCTAAACTTTCAATACATTTGAAATTATCTTTATCTATCTCCATTCCACTTTTGAAATATGATGCCCTAGGACAATACTTACCCTTACCCTAAAATAGGATTTTTGCACGTTTAGAACTAGGTGAGTTTGTTCACATCTTTGTAGCACTTGTCCTATATTTTTCAAGTAATTGTTAAAAGAATTCTCAAATATTGTGAAATCATCCATAAAAATTTCCATAATATCCTCTATCATGTTAAAGAATATCGTCATGATATACTTTGAAATGTGGGTGCGGCATTACGTAGACCAAAGCGCATTCTTCAAAAAGCAAAGATTACATACACTACAAAAATGTATACTTTTGGTGATGGCAGAAAACGTCGAAAAAATCCTAAAACCGCTAGGAAAAGTTTTATCGACGAAAAAATGGGTGTCGAGAAAAAAGTCGGGAAGAGCTCGGCGGGAAAATAATTACCAACGATAAAATATTATCCATTGACAATTCAATCTAATGTCGATGACAAGTAGCCGTCCGAAATGTCCGTTTAGATGACGGTTATATGCCGTCGGAAATGGTATTTTTGCCAACTACTATACAGCCGCCGGTAATTCTTTCTACAAACGTCGATAATTCTTAATTTTTAAATATCTTGTTTTTTCATTTTCTTTCCCATAATCAAGAAAATACTTTCAAACTTCCATTTATCAGCAATAACAACTAGTTTATGCTTTTAAAAGAGCAAGTATATGATCTCCATTAAAAATGATTACAACACCAAATTCTATTACAATGATTACAATGCACCTTAAGCTCTATTACAAGAATTACAACATCAAATTTCACTAAATTTCACCATTATCAAATACCCTAAACCTTTGAGTTTTTCCTTCGTCCATTTATATTATACATTCATCAAGTTTCATGCAAGTTATAAGACACCTAAAAAGAAGAAATGAAATATAAGTTAAAAGTTGAAATACTACAAATCAACATATTCTTAAAGTTGAAATAACATTTCCTTTTCCACTCTAATAAAACAAATAAACATACATTTAAAATGAAATAACATAATAAATGAACACAAATCAGACAGCATAATGACGTAATTACATAATTTCTAAATCTTGAAAACACCTGAAATTATAGAACGCATATGACATATGGATTATCTTTACTGTAGGATAACCATAGTATTAGATATAACATTTTCGAGCATGAAACATTTCAAAAATATATCCAATGAAATATACGATTATATTAGTTAAGTTAATATGAAATACGTACCTAGGAAAAGGTCTTGCTTGTGATCCCCTTGTGAACCGCTTTGCTGATTCATCCAAAATTGGATGATGCTCTCAAAACTTAGATACTTATCTTCTAATTTTCGAGGCTCCTCTTCAAATATTTGATGCTCCTCCTCAATATTTTTATTTCGGCGTGTATCTTCTTCCCGTCGATGTTCATCTTCGACTCAGCAACAAGCATCTTCGTCTTTGTGTCGTTCATTTTCTTTCATTAGTTGTGTTAATAGTTCATGCTCACTTATGCTTAGTCCACCATTAGATGATGAAGATCAGAAAAAAAAAATTCTTATTGACGTTGGTTGCCAATTATCTCCTTTTTCACTATTTGATCAAGTTCCTAAAACAATTACTCGTATATCACCTTCTGTCATAGGTTGTGAGCTTCCTTGTGATTCTTCATGCATATAACACATTTTTTGCTATAATAATAACTAAAATGTAAACATTACATATTATAGAAACATCAAATAATTATAATTAAAACTTATATAAGCCAATTGTATTTATTGGAACGACAAACCTTTTCTTAATGTTTCACTTTTGTTCTATAGTTCTTATCGATTGTGGCAATCAAAAAATGAGTTCAGATCAACAAAATTAGCATGGAAATCAAGGAAAGTACGTAAAAAATATCATAGATTTCTTCAATTATTGTCATGTAGAATTATTATATTAATGACTTAATTTTTTTCACTAGTGTCCTCATCAATTGAGATCAATATTGTGTGGAATTATGTCCAATTGTTTATGTGAAAGATGATATCGAACATGCTCACCCCATATATAAACTAGTAAGTTTTTGTTTTATTTCATTCACAATTTTAGCTTATACATTTTGCAAAACTTTTTGTTTAGTAATTTTGAAATGTTGATTTATGCTTTAGTTTTACTCCAGGAAACCATACACTCAAGAATATATGGATGGAATACGAATCAAATGGGCAGACTTCATAGGTAGATTTTTATTACCGAACAAAGATTAGTAATTGTATAGCATTTTGGATATTGTTTATGTACTATTTCATAAATCACGTGTGTATTTTGATTATACTCAAGAATATATTGCGTATTGTTTAATAAAGTAGTCTCTATATATGTATCTATTACAAAAATCTTTATGGCGAGATAAAGTCTCTTATATTGTAGATTTTGATTTCTGTTAAGATATTATATCATTTATGGAATATACAGGATTAACATATTTTTTGGTAAACTTAAAGTTATGTCGTTATGCTGCAAAAATGTCAGTTAATTTAACAAAAGTTATAAGTTATATTATGTTCGTAAAGATGAGTTTAGAGATGAATACTAGGTAAAACGTTATGGTGAAGTTATATTATGTTCGTAAAGATGAGTTTAGAGATGAATACTAGGTAAAACGTTATGGTGAAGCTATATTATGTTTGTAAAGATGAATTTTGGTGGTTTGACATTTTCAAGGCATTGTTTCTTCTCATATTTGCCTTGAAATAGACAAATCATCACTTAGCGTTTTTTTTTAATACAAGTTTTGAGAGTTTTAATGTCGGTCACAAAGGGTGACCCATAAAAGCTATTATAATAAAGGCAAACTTAAATGAAAATAATGACCCACATGTTGACCCATAAAAATCTCTTTTTGTAAAATTAAAAAAGATATTTTTAATGTTGGGGGCAAAAACCGACACTAAAAGTCATTGATGTAGCTCCAAACCAACACCAAAATTCAACACCAAAGGCTTTAGTGTCGGTCAAGATCGACAGCAAAAAAAATTGGTGACATTTTTTTAGTGATACCAAATGCTTTTAGAGTCGGTCGTGACCGACACCATATAGCATTGATGTCGCTCCAAACCAACACAAATGAGCGACACCAGAGACTTTTGGCGTCAGTTACGACTGACACGAAAAGTCTTTTGTGTCGGTCATCATGTTTGACACCAAAACTTTTCGGTGTCGTTTTCTACCCGTCACTAAATGTCTTTAATGTCACTTGTATTGATGAGAGTCGTTTGTCCGACACCAATTATGAAAGATATCGGTATATGACCGACACTAAAACTTCGGTTTCTACTAGTGTGACTTCACTAATTTCAACAAAGCCTGCATTATAGACAACGTCCTGCTACATCTCATAGACCAACTAGTGGATGCGACGGTAATCCATGAGCTGCTAACCTTCATGGACGCATACTCAGCATACAACCAAATTATAATGCATCCCGATGACGATGAAACAAATCCTTTGTTACCAACAGAGGCATATATTGTTACAGCGTTATGCCTTTCAGTTTGAAAAATGCAAGCGCTAAGTCAATAAGATGTTTTCCCACCTAATTAGCAAGAGCATGGAAGTCTAAGTGGATGACAAGTTGGTGAAAAGTAAGCGAGTGGAACTTCATTAGAATGAACTAATGATAGTGTTCCACGCCCTACGACAATATAAGATGAAGCTCAATCCTAGAAACTGTTTGGGTAAATTCTTGGGTTTCCTAGTGCACCAAAGAGAAATTGAAGCTAACCTGGAGAAAATTCGAGTTGTGTTGGAGTTCGAGCCTCCTAAAACGTTGAAGCTGCTGTAAAGTTTGAATTGGAAGATAGTAGCCCGATGCCGGGCCACAGACAAATGCATCTCATTCTTCAACATTTTAAAGAACAAGGGAAAGTTAGAATGAACCTCAGAATGCGGGAAAACCGTAACTAAACTAAAGGCATACTATGGGTTGTACCCCTTCTTTCCAAGCTAGTACTAGGGGAGGACTTCTTTCATATACTTAGCTACATAAGAGAAAGCAATAAGCTCTGTTCTAATCAAAGAAAGTTACAGATGTTAACAACCGATATACTACACGAGTAAAGCCATGGTGGATGTGGAAACATGCTATCCCCAAGTTGAAAAACTAGCACTAGCACTAGTGACATTAGCTAGACGATTAAGTTCATTCTTCCAAGCCCACAAGATAATGGTGGTGACTAATTTCTCTCTACGCCAAGTCTTACAGAAGTCGGAGCAGTGGAAATATCGATGAAGTAAGTGGTCGAGCTAATTGAATATGGCATACACTACTAGACCAGATCCTTCTATAAGGGTAGGCAGTAGCCGACTTCATCGTAAAGCTCACTCATCCATAGAAAAACTAGAGGAAATCCATATCCTACAAGTCTGAGAATGTGGACTATTTATGTTAATGGGTCTTCAAACAACAAGAGATGTAGAGTAAGGTTGTTGTTGCAGTCCTGTCAAGGAAACTGGTTTTAATATACCCTCTGGTTTAACTCACAAATGTCAATAATAAGGCTGAATTTGAAGCTCTGATCGCTGGGTTGCAGATAGCCACTATGATAGAGGCCAATCAGCTCACCATAATAAGGCGTTAGGAATTTACCAAGCAAAGGAAAGACGAATTATGGCCTACTTGAAGATGGTCAAGCAACGACTAGCATTGTTCATAGAGATATAAACCAAGCATGTACCAAGATCTCTAAATGCCAACGTCGGTGCCTTGGCAAAGTTAGTCGCTGCTTATGAAACAAAAGTAGGCAGACCGTACCAATTGAGACCTGGACAAGTCCAGCATCACCATTGAATTATTGCACGAAATTAGTGATGTAACTCAAACATCAAAGAAGACATAAATGACCCTCTTCATTGAGTAGTTGGTGAAGAAGAAGCTACCAGAAGACAAGAAAGAGGCCCAACATCTGAAATACAAGGCTTCCAATTATATGGTGTAGGGGGATAAGTTGTATAGGAAGGGGGAGACTCTAAAAAGTATGTACGGTCATGTGAAAAGTGCCAAAGATTTGCCATTATCCATAGGAAACTACCCGAGGTCCTTATATGTGTGATGAGACCATGGCCTTTTCACAGTTGGGGTAGACCTTGTACCAATCGACGTGAGATCAAGTCAAGTTTGTAGTCATAACAATTGATTTCTTCACTAAATGGTTCAAAGCTGAGGTATTGACGACTATTAGTGAAAAGGTGACGTAATTCATTTGGTAGTATATAGTCTACAAGTTTACGGTACCCGAACCCTTATCATTGACAATGGAAAGCAGTTTGACAACCAAGTTTTTCAATAGTTCTACTCTGAGCTAGAAATTCACCATAATTTCTCATCACCAGCTCACCCATAATGGGCAGTGGAGGCAGTCAACAAGATCATCAAGAAGAACCTCAAGACGAAGCTCGAAAGCTTGAAAGGGACTTGGGCGTAAGACTTTCGATAAATATTATGGGAAAACCTCGCCACACCTAGAATATCAACGGGCAAAACCCCTTACTTACTATTAAGGCAGAAGCGGTAATCCTAGTTAAGATAGGTCTTCTATCCCAACACGTTTAGTCTTTTGATCCAACACAAAATGACCAACAACTACGTATGAGCCTAGATCTCTTGAAGAAAAAAGAGATGCTACTCATATAAGGTTAGCATAATACAACAACATAATTGTCAAGTACTTTAACTCCTGAGTAAACACAAAGGTCTTCCATATAGGTGACTTAGTGTTAAGAAAGGTGATGTCCTACACCTAAGAACTCAAGAGCAGAGTCTTGGGGCCAAATTGGAAAGAATTATACTAGGTCACCAAAGTTGCTCTCTCGGACCTACTACCTCGAATATATAGATGGGAACAAGATCCTCTATCATTGGAATGCGATTCACTTGAAAAAGAACTTTCAATAGAATGTAACTCAAGTTTCCAATAAATGTTGGCAATAAAAGTGTGTTTTTATTCTACTAAAGGCTTTTTAAATTTAAGATATATTATATTGATATCATCACAATTCAAAAGGCATAAATTGGGGGTAAGCAAGCGAGAGAAATAATCAACTTTCAAAAAAGATAACATTCCAAAATTCCAAGGTAGAACTCAACAGGTAGCAAGGCAAATTACATAGAAAATATTCTACTTTTAAAAAATGAAAAGGAATACATCAAAAAGCAACAAGTTATCAAGGTCTCCCAAAATCGTGCCTATTCAAGCCCGACCAACTAGGTCCGGCTTTGTTGGATATAATCTAGTTGAAGGAGTCTAAACTGAAAGATCACTTTCAGGGATGCCTCAAAAGATGCGAGAATCATATATGGTGACATGATCGCGATTGTTGGGAATCCCAGACTCAAATGTTTATAGAGTTAGCACAAAGTGACTTGAAAAGTGAAAGTGGATTTCCGCAGCTGACTACTTCTTGAATACGGTATACAGTCCAGCTTATGGTCATCATGCCTGCATTGTTCTCTAAAATTACAAAAGCGGGAGAGCCTTCATAAAGTTAGCCAAGTAAGAGACGTTCTTTAATTTTCTTTCAACATCAGCTAATTCTCGGCAAAACCCACCCATGGTATATAAGTCCTCCTTGCTAGCACGAGCAGTTGAATTCTAGGCCGCCTCAGTGGAAGTCCAAAGGTTAGCAAAAGTAGCATCTGCAACAGCTGAGCTTCTAGAGCCTTAGCCAATTCACACTTAAGCGAGTCAGAGTTGGAAGATCAAGAGAATCATATATGTCGCAAGTCCTCTGATAAGTGTCATGAAGTTGAAGCAAATTTTGCAAAGGCCTGCCAAGGAAAACAAATGTCAGATTAAAGACTTAGTCAACAATACGACAAAAGGCAAATGTAGCAAGCATACACATGCATCAAACAGGTCCATTTCTTCAAAATTTGGGAGGCGTCCCTAATTGAAATGACATAAGAGGAGTTTCAACCTCTGATCATAGGCCAGAAACCAAGCTCATTTCCTCAGCAGCGTCTAAAGTAGAACGGTAAGGCTAAGACAGAAGGTAGGAATTAAAACAAGGAGGGAGGACCAAACTAAGCTGTTCGAGGAGAGCGTGGACTAAGGTGAAGCGTAGGTAAAGTGTCGTCAAAGACGGTTTCGATCATGCCATAGTTGAAGTCCACCCTGATGTATAAGTTCTCTAGAAGTTCGGAAAAATGTTGATCACCCTCTTTATCGACGGGAATATGACCCTCCAAAGCAAGATCCACCACCTCATTGGTGAAAGGATTAAATGAAAGGTTGAAGACATATTGAGATACAATATCAAAAGCATGTCGTAGGGTAGGCACATAGTCCATAGCCAGTAAACAAAAGTAAGGCGTTAGAAATGCAACATCAACTCGAATACTATAGGCTAATTAAAGTACCATACATGGACTCAGATCCTTTTTCAAGCTTTGAGAGCTTGAGTTTGTTTCATGAGGCATAGCCGACTCTAAAAGAAGGTTGTAAAGAGGCAAAGACTCAATGATGAAGTTCTAAGCACTTTGTAATTGCAATAGGAAAGTCACGACTAAATCTTTGAACTTCAGCACCCTGGAGCGAATGGTCAGCTTCTTCTACACTGCACAACAAAACAAAATATGAGCGAAACATATATGTAAGCATACAAGGCGAGATAAACAAAGACGTACTATATGTTCTAAAAGTGGTAGGAACAACCACTAAGGAATCCGCACAAGGAACGACCTATGAATCACAAGCAAAGATCCACTTGTCACGTCAAGCTTTCTGAAAGTTAGGGCAAGAGACAAGTGGAGAAAGTCTACTATGCGGTGTAATGTAGCATCCCACAGTCACGTCAATGTTCTGAAAAATCTGATATAAGGAGAGGAGATCCCGTTTGCTGAAAAAGTCATCAAAGTCAATGTAACTCTAAAGACTAAGGACCCTAAAGAACACGTTTCAAGTGTTAGGGGCCACGTAGGCGAGAGTCAGTCTAGCCATGTATAGAAATTCTTGAAGAGAAGGAATAAAAGGTAACCAAACTACCCTCTCAAACATGGTTACATAAAGTGCCACCTAGCTAGAGGGAGGGTTACTATAGTCTTCTTGAGCCGTTAAGAGCCTAAGGACCACGCTAGGTGGGATGCAATATTTCGTCCTGAATTTCTCCAAGTCCTCTTGGGTCAAGACAAAAGCAATGGACTCTGAGTCGGATCCAACAACTAATGCCTACGTCGAGTTCTATTTTGAGAAGAGGAGGCTAAGGTATGTCGCACTTCGTTCTTGTAGTCAAAAGATAGAGCCATGAGAAAAATTAAAAGAATGCATCTAAAAGGAGCAAAAATTTGAGAAGTGCTAAAGGTGGTGAGTATTTTTTAAAAAAGAGACCCTACTTTGCCAAAAATTGCAAAAAAGAGGGCTAAAAGGTGGTGAGTCTCTAATAAGAGAACCTAGTTAGACCAAATTTCAAAGAGGGCTAAAATGTGGCGAGTCTCTAATAAGGGAACTTACTTAGCCAAAATTTTAAAGAGAGCTAAAAGGTGGTGAATCTCTAATAAGGGAACTTACTTAGCCAAAATTTTAAAGAGGGCTAAAAGGTTGTGAGTCTCTAATAAGGAGTTATACTTAGCCAAAAATTTTGAAAAGTATTAAAAAGTGACGAGACTCTAATGAGATGGCACACTTAAAACAAAAAAGCAAAAATAAAGGCTTATTTTTAAAAAAATTTGGAAAGTACCTACAAAGGTGACATGACTCAAATAGAGAGCCTACTTAGTACAAGAGTAAAAAATAGAGGCTTACTTTGTTAAAATTCTAGAAAGTATCTCAAAAAGAGGCAAAAATCACACAGAAAGCCTACTTGGTACAAGAATTTGACAAGGTATAAAATCTAAAACAAGAAGTTGTATTTGGTACTTAAAATTTTGAAAATACATGCATAAAGAGTGCCTAAAATAAAAAAAGTGTATAACTCAAGACTTAAAATTCGACAAGGTTCATATGTATGAAAATGAAATTGAAAAAAGGTACGTATCTAAAAGCCAGTTTTCCAAGGAATGATCTTTGGAAATTTCCAAGTCTAAAACAATTCTCCCTCAAGATCGAAAAATCGTGAATGACAAGGTGGCGGAGGGGGGAGGGGGAAGAATTTTTAGTTTAATTGAATATTCAATTAATGGAAAAAAATACTCAGGGAAAAATCTCTTAAGAAATGATATATTTCTTAAAAGAAAATAAGACTTCTATGGATATGAAAATATTATTTAAAAAGATATATTCGTAAAATAAGATTATGACCTTTTTAATATAAAAATCCTTTAAGTCATCATTTTTCATAAACTTGAATATGATATCTCAAAATAAGAGATTATTTTTACATTCTCCGAAAAAAGAAAAGTATTATCCATAAGCATGAAAATTTAAGTTATGGTTTACTCATCAAATTTCAACAATAAAAATAAGTCAAAAAATGAAGAGTAGAGGTAAATGTTATACGTAAAATATTTCTCGAGATACCCGGACAAGGTCTAGAATCTCTTGAGGGTAGTTGAAGCCACGCCGACCCCTCAGCGAGTCGCGCATGGAGGTCAAGATCTCTTAGGGTCGGCCAAGCCCATCTTGCAACCCCCAAGGATCGACCAAAATAGCCCTTTCCCCCTTTGGGTTACCCAAGCCCACTATGGTTTAGCTCGACCAAAGGAGGCCTTGACCCCCTAAGAGTTGGCCAAGCCCACTTTGGCCTCGTGGGGGTCGCCTAAAGAAGGTCTAGACCATTCAGGGTCGGCTATGGCGGTCTTAACCCCTTAGGGGTCGGCCAAGCCCAATCAAGCCCCTAAGGGTCGGCCAAAAGAGGCCAAGATCCCATAGGGGTTAGCCAGAAAGGTCTTTACCCCTTAGGGATGGCTAAAGTTAGTTTCGACCCCCCAACGGTCGATCATGGAGGTCAGGCCTATCTTCTAAGAGTCAACCAGTTTCAAGTGGCGACTGGATCCGCCAATAACTGCCAGAAGTTATGTCGAGAGGGCCAGAACCCCTCTTTAGGGGTGAGCCGTGGAGGTAAGGATCCGTATGGGTTTACCGAGACCAAAGCCAACAACCAAGGAGATCGGTTGAGTACACAAAAATCCCTATGAGGGTTGACCATGGAGGTTAAGACTCCTTCGTTAACGAGTCGATCAAGTCCAAGTAACCTCTAGGACAGTTCTGTCTTAAGTTAGCAATGACGGAGAGTTACAACAAAGAATGCCTTGACCCCCCTAGGAATTGGCCATGTAGATTAGACTCTCCCCAATAAGTCCAACAAGTCCAAAAGGACGACTAGATTTTCTTATAACTACAAGGACCCCTGTTTAGGGGCGAGCCTTAAAGGTGAAAACCGGCAAGGGTTAACTGAGACCAAAGCCGACCTTCAAGGAGATCAGTTGAGTGGGCCAACTCTTAGAGGGTCCACCATGAAGGTTAGGCCTCTCATGCGGACGATTTGACGAAGTCCAAGTAACATTTATGAATGTTGCATCTATTACGTGTAACATCCTGAAGTGTTTCGAAAAATACACTGGGTGATATTTCCATTATGTAAACGAAAATGTTGAAGTTTAAAATTGGAAAGTGCGACTTTATATACAACTCAATTTTAGTTTTAGAGTTTATGAAAGTGCTATATCGTTTGTTTCAAACAAAAGGTGATGTTTGAAGTCAGTTTTAGCATCGGTGACATGGTTAATTTTATACATCAATTGTAATAATAATAATATAATATATATTCAAATTCTGTCGTAAATAAGTCTTCCAAGTTTTATACCCCCGTCAAGTTGGTTTAGTTATTATTATGAAAAAGTTCTCGGAGATATTTTCGAGGAAAACCTATTAATTAGTATTAATGAATATTATCGCATATTTTGTTATAACACTAGTATTAATTATATTAGTAAAACATATTAATAACGATATATGAAAGTAATATTTTAGAATTAGACTATATTTGTAAGTATTTTGTGGTAAAAATGCAGTCAATACAATTTTCCATATTTAATAATAGTATAAAAATGGATAAATTATAAATTTAGTCCATATGTTTAAAGAAAATTATATTTTAGTTCTAGGATTTAAAAAACTACTATTTAGTTCTATGGTTTGGAAAACGTAAGAATTTAATTCCTATGATTTTAAAACTAGAATTTAGCCAAAATGTTTTGATAAAATCTAAAGATTAGTCTTTATTGTTCATAATCATTGGCAAATTCAATAGCTATTCATGGGTAAATGATGTGATTTTTGGCCAATGTGTTTCTTATCTCACACTTCATCGTAGACACAAGAATATCTAACTTTCACGTATTTAATTCACTTAAGATTGGATATGATAATGACTACTTCTTATGTTTTTTCAAACCTTAAGAACTAAATTGTAGTTTTAAAAATCATAGCATTAAACACTAATTTAGTATATTATCAAAAAATATATATATTTCTTCATGACCGTTGAAGAAGGTAACACCATAGAAAAAAGAGAAAAGACGAGAAAAGATGAGAAGAGATTAAAGAGAACAAAGAAGGAGAGAATTAACCTTAGTTGTACTTGCATTTCAGCTATTCTAGTTTTTATTTTCCTACAGTGTCTTGTTATTATTTTCTCTAAGCTTTTTTATTTCAAACTTAGGTTGTAATTTGACTTTTATTATGAACTGCTATTTGCAATTATGCTTTGAGCTTCTTTTTAATAAAGCGTCTCCATTGTTCAGTTGATTTATTCTCTTCCAATGCCAACTTATGTTATAAGACTTTAAAAGTTAAAGAAAAGTTATGTGAGTAGTATTGCTTTAGGGTAAAAGAAGATGGGATTTTAATCGGGATGGTTGCATTTGATTCGCAAGGGTCGACTGACAAACCACTCATTGCATATTCAAAGTTTTCCTCGAGAGAGAGAGAGCGGATGAGAGATCCACTAGGTAATAGTCATTAGGTCTATTTTATGATCACTTAATTGTTTAGAGAGAGTTTAGAGATAATCATTCCACTAGTGCACATGTAACACTAAACTTCTTTTGACGAAGGTGTTTCAAGAGAAATTTATAGCTTGATTGCAGTGTGGAACTTCCTTCCTGCCATAACTTACCCCAATGCAACGTTATTCGTATTCATGAACTTTACTCGAACAAACTTGTTGAATTATGCATTTAATTTCTACCATTAAATTAAAACAAAACCAATGGTATTCTCTTTAGTTCTTATTTTACTTTTGAATTTACACCAATGACTGTAAATGGTAATATTACCATGTAGAAATTGATATAAATATATTTGTCATTTGCTATTGTTTGATTGTGGTAATATACTTCTGTAATGTGATTGTGAATGCATGGAGAATTTTTATGAGTCATTCATTTAGAGTTAGTTAAGTTACAGTTTAGTACATCTAGGTCACATCAGTGACCTAACACGAAAATACAAAACGACTCACAAATCATACAAGTTGATCATTATAAAAGCAAATATACAAGTCATATACTTCATTATCTCAATGTAAGGGAAGCAGGAACATCAATCAGACGAGGTCACCCATTCTAGGACTACTCCAAGCTGAGCACGCTTAACTGTGAAGTTCCTTCGATTGAGCCACCGAAAAGGAAGGTGCACCTTGATGGTATAGGTAGTACAAA
>JBBMEG010009788.1:0-32805 GCA_037832605.1 Cyclanthera cordifolia
TATATATATGTTTTGATTGAGCATATTGATTGAGCTTGTGAGTTTCAATGTATGGGTTCTACCCAAAATCTTTCCCTGCCATTGTCATCCCCATTTTTGTATCTTCTTCACTGTTAATGATGATGCGAAATGATTTGTTTGTTTGTTGAATGGATAAGAATTGTTGAATATGAAGATAAATGGGAAATCTAATGGATGATTTTTTTTGTCTAGATTTTTTTTGTTGAGAAATGGATATTATTAATTTTTTTATTTTTTTTTATTTTCAACTCACTAAAGCTTGTTGCCTATTGTCGATTGTTTGTCAAAAAAACTTTTTGTTTTTTAGATTTCTTTTTTCTCGCGTCAGTGATGTCAATCCTGCACTGTTCTGTGCGGCGGTGGTCACCTTGATCATTGCATGATATCACTCTTGCCTTCCAGGAGCTGTGGTCACTCCTGAATAGTGATGTCACTTCTGCCTTCCAGGAGAGGTGGTCACCATTTTTTTTAATTTTTTTTCCTTCTCATCAGTGATGTCACTCCTGCACTGCTCCGTGCGGCGGTGGTCACCTTGGTCATTGCATGATGTCACTCCTGCCTTCCAGGGGTGGTGGTCACCCCTGAACAGTGATGTCACTCCTGCCTTCCAATAGCGGTGGTAAACATTTTTTTTTTTTACTTTAGATTTTTATTTTAATTTAGTTATTTTATTTTATTTTTACTGATTTCTTTTACCTTGGTAAATCACGCTGTTTGATACTTGACATCTTGATTTATATTTTTAATTGTATAGATTCTTATCTTATATGCTTGAAACATGGTTCATTTTACCGAGCATCCTGACCGGGAGAAAAACTGTTTAGTCATCTTGAACGACGCTGAGCAACCTATTGAGCATGAGATCATTCTTCCTAGAGGAAAGAGTGTCTGGAGACTTCAGAGACTCTCAGTCATGCGTAGACGGGAACAATAAATCCTGGCCCTTTGATGCAACGGTGGTTTCTAGACTCCCCTATTCACACTCACATGCCAAATAGTGATGCCTTACCAACTTCAGGACGTCGCATTATCGAGGGTGACAATGTTTGTTGGGGTCCTAGTCTTAAAATTCATGGGGAATTCATGTACACCCCGTTTTATTGGGAGTGGTTGGAGGTCGTAGTCTATAGAAATGAAAAACTACTCCAGAAGTCACGAATTTTTGACGTTGTGATGGCTTCTTTGTATACATTACGACCCCAATTCTGATATCATTCGAGCCTTTTGTGAAGCGTGGTGCCCATTGAAAAATACCATTCACACATCACTAGGGGAATTATCAATATCTTTATGGGATATGTGGAGATTAGGGGGTCTGCCAATTAAAGGAAGATTTTATGACAAAGTCATTCCTAGCTATGCAGAGTTGTTAGCCTTACCTACACACGACGGGGAAGTATGCCAAAAAAGTTGTGAGCATCTTTTTACCGTTTATTATAACATAGTATCTCAACAAGTTGATCAGTTCTCCATCTTTATTAGCACATGGATAACCTTCTGGTTCAAAGGGATCTAAAATATCTCAACAAGAAGAATATCTGCCCTTGTTCAACCCATAACCCTGATAAGGTATCCATCCAAAGTCATGACTGGAGTGAAAAAGATATGACCTTGTTTCACGAGTTAAGTGTGGAGAATGACATGCAAGACAAAACATACTTGGTGGCTTTCTTCTCTTGTTGGTTGTGCCTTTTTTTGTTTCCTTCTAAACAGGGTACGTTGCACCCAAAAGTGTTTAAGGTGGTGAGTCTTATGGTCAAAGGATATATATTCAGCCTAACTATTCCGGCCTTAGCAAAAATCTATCATGGCCTGAACTAGGTTTATGAAACATCTCATTCCCTTGGCTCTACAAACGCATGTCTTCCTTTGCACTATATATATGGGTGGCTTGCGCAATACTTCAACACACATTTTTCGCTTCCTACATTGCGTCCAGGTTTGTTAATGGTAGATTTCTCTAGAGAAGGAGAGCAAGATATTTCACTGCCTTTAAAGCTTATTTGTGTATTCACAAAGGACAACAAGTGTTGTGGTATGCCACTTTTTCCGGCAGAAATAAAGGTGTGCAATTTGTAGATGATCACAACTTATGCTTTTTGTCTTCTTCATTTTCTTAAGTTCACGATCCGGATCTTCACTAGTAATCGAGAGCTATAATCCTTGCCGATTGAGCAGGCAATTTGGATTTTTTCAAGACATTCCAAATGATTTGGCTAAAGAGACCCCAAAAGCTACTTTAAATAATGTGTTACGCATTTGGATGATAAGTATTGAAACAAAGACTTCGTCCCTTGTGTATCTCCCTCCACTTGCAATGAATCCTCAAAATCAAGTCACTCGACGTTATCGTAAATGGTGGACTAAGAAGAACTATGGTTATCTTATAGACATAATTAACAAATTGGTGGATAGTTCTGCGCCTCTTCCTACCAAACCTAAGTTTCCGAAATCCACTGCTGAGAAGTTGGCGATAAGAAAATTCGAATGTTTAATCCTGTAGAGTTTGCCTCTAATGGTGAGGATGCAAGTCAGAGTAGTGATAATGATGAGCATTAGAAAAGGAAAAAATCCAAAAAATCTTCAGACCTCGATGACATTTTCCAAGGAGCTCCAAGTGCTTCACAGTTTTGTGCATCACAATTTCCTTCTCTTCTCACAACCTTGGTTAGAGTTGCTTTCATCCTTTTTTTAATCTTTTCACTGCACGATATTATTATTATCATTTCTTAATTCAGCTACGATTTTGTGCAGACACCACTTAATAACATCATCCTTGAAGGGGTGGGACAAAATGACCTAGATTCGCCAACCAATCTTGATCCTTTTCATGCAGTAGTTGCTAGCATGGAAAAGAAAAATACTTTAATGACACCTATTAAAGGCTCATCATCTCTTCCTACAATCAATAAAGATGTGGAAGATTCGAAAGTGGCGCCGCCAGTAAGGGAATATGTTTCGTAACCGGAAGAGACAATGGATTTGATAGAGGAACAACCATTAAGGGAGTTGTCACCAACAGATAAGGCTTTGTATTCAAAAGATACATTAGATTTGACAGGAGCGCCGCCATTAAAAAAGATGTCGCACTTAAATGAGACTTTAAATTTGCAAGAAGCACAACGAGGGAATGCCATCACCAGATAATGCTCTGTATCCAAATGTGACACGAGATTTGACAAGAGCACCACCGTTGAATGAGTATCGCAGTCAAAAGGACCTATTTTGCAACCGGATGATGCACTAGGTTTGACGGAAGTGCTCCCCTTGAAAGATATGCTGCCGCCGAGAAAATCTATTTTGCAATTGCAAGAGTTGTCAGCATCTGATAATGAGGTCTCTCATTCCTGTGCAGAATGCAATCTTATTAAGATTCAGAAAGAAACTTCTTTAGCCGTATGGAACAGCGTACACAGGAAAATAATTAAGGCCTCATTTGAGAAATTATCTTGTCTTACCGGGTATGCAGGCACAATGTTCTAAAACATTTTAGTTACTTGTGGGGCAAACCTACCGTATCTTCAGAATTTTGTGAAAGAATATTTCCTTAAGGTTAAGAGTTTAGTAGATAGAATCATCACACCCCTCTCAATTCACAGCTGCAAGCAAGGATTGTAAGCTAAAAGAAGTAAATAGTATTTTAAAAGACGTTCTAAATGGCCAGAATAGCACAATGGCAGAAATGGACAAACTTACTAAAAAAAATCAACAATTAAAAGAAGAGGACGAACGATTGGAAGCCTAGATTCAAATAGTAAGAATCAAGCGTGAAAAGGTCCTACAGTCAATTATAGAGAAGGAAGCTCATCTAACTCAACTAAAGCGTTACGAGTATATTCAGTGAGAAATTGTAAGCGAAATTGAAAATACTCATGTCATTTCTGATGCTTACATTAACAACTTGGCAATGTTGCGTGAAATGCTAAGCGAAGCTCGACAAGAGCTAGAAGATTTCAAATGGGTTCCTTGACCGAGCTGCATTCGTTTTTTTTAGCATATTGAGTTGATATGAAGTAGTGTGTTTTATACCTTCTTTGTACCTTGGTAATAAATGTAATAAATAATCTCAGAGTTGAGAGAAAGAAGAGAAAAAAAAAACAATGCAAATTTTTTTCACAATTGTGAATGATTTATTTACTATTAATAGACTGAAGTTAAATTTTGTTTAAGCTGCCTACGTACCATTTAATTTGGTAGAAAGGATCAAGTCATAACGTAGTTCATTTACATGATTTTTTGTTTTTTGGCCAGACGTAGCTTGGAGTTTATACTCATACGCCAAGGAGTATTACATTTTTTTTAAGCATAGAACTTTTTTAGAATGGGGCCGATTCGTAATACGTCTTTATCCACGATCTTCTAAGCTCTATTAGTGTAAACTTCTTTGATGACATAGGGTCCGTCCTATTTAGGGGTGAACTTATTTCCTATATGTCTTGCTGTGATGATTGGTCTTCTAACAACAAGAACTAGGTCGCCAACTTGAAACGAACGAGGCTTGATATTTTTGTCAAAAGGTTTAGTTATTCATGCTTGATATCAGTCTAGCGCTTGCTGAGCTTCGAGTCTTTTCTCATCTAATGCGTCTAATTCTTGGAGACACAACGACGTATTTCCTTCAACTGCTAAGTCTTCTTGTATGGCTATTCTAAGCGAAGGAATTTCTCTTTCTAGAGGAAGCACGACTTCAACTCCATAGACTAAGGAATATGGGGAATATGAGGTGACTCCTGTAGGCGTGCGATGCATAGTGCGGTATGCCCACAATGCTTCTCTAATTCTTTCTTGCCAGTCTTTCTTTGTCTTGGAGACTATCTTCTTCAACAAATTGCATAAGGTCTTGTTGAACGCCTCTGATAATCCATTTGTTGTTGCATTATACATGGATGACTTACTATTTGAAGTGGAATTTCTCACACAGCTTATCTATCGTGCTATTAGAGAAGTGCTTACCATTATCTGTTACAATGCGGTGAGGAATTCTATAGCTATAGATGATATGTGTCCGGATAAAATTTGCAATATGTTCTTTCTTCGCTTCTCTTAAAGGGATTGCTTCTGCCCACCTTGAAAAATAGTCAGTTGAAGCTAGAATATAGGAGTGAATTGCAGATGACTTTGGCGTTATAAGACGAACAAGATCGAGTCCCTAAGCTTCAAATGGCCATGAAGCAATAGTAGGGTGCAGAGGCTCTGACAGTTGATCATGTATGAAGTTTGCATGAAATTGACAAGCCTCGCACTTCTTTGCATATTTCATTGCATCTCGGACCATAGTTGGCCAGTAGTAGCCCATTCTTTTTAATTGGAAGTGAAGTTTAGGACCCGATTGATGAGCGCCATAAATGCCTGGGTGCACCTCTTCCAATGCTTTACCTGATTCATCTCCTCCCAAGTATCGTAAAAGCAATCCTTCATATGAGCATTGATAAAGAGTATTCATATAATGGATAAATCGAGCAGATCTTCTTCGTACATCTGCCTTGCGCCTAGGATCAATAGGAAGATTCCCGTGTTGAAGATAGTCGATAATAGGTTGTCGCCAATCCTCATCCTCAATCATATGGACAGATATCATATCTATCTCTTGAAATTCTTCTTTAATTATTGGCATAATCAATTTTTGGCAAAGTGAAACGTTGACAGCTTCCTCAATTGAAAGTGTTAGTGCAGTAGCCAAATTTGCTAGGGCATCCGCCTTTTTGTTTTCTAATCTCGGAATATGCTCTAAAATGACGCTGTCAAAATTCTCTAGTAATCGTCTAGCATAGGTAAAATACAGCTTTAAATCATCATGCCTCGTATCGTATTGAAGTGAAACTTGGTTTATCACTAATTTTGAATCTCCTAATACTTCTATATACTTTATGCCAATTTCAATGGCCATTTGGAGTCCAATAATTAAAGCTTGATACTCAGCAATGTTATTTGAGCATGGTTCCCTAAGTGTGAAGGTGTAAGGTAACATATGCTTTTCTGGAGAGATGAACACAATGCCTACACCTGCTCCATTTCTTCGTGCTACGCCATCAAAGTACATAGTCCATGGATCTGTGATATCAATAAAAAGGACATCTTCATCGGGGAATTTTTCACATAATTGCCAATCTGATGGAACAGGATGATCAGCTAAGAAATCTGTCAATGTTTGTCCTTTTACTGCTTTCTGAGGTACATACACAATATCGTACTGCTGGAGTAGAATTGCCCATTTAGCTAAACGCCCTGAGATGATGGGCCGAGACAAGATATATTTAATGGGATCCGCTTTTGCAACTAGACGTACAATGAACGCTTGCATGTAATGTCTTAGTTTATCAACGGAAAAGAAAAGAGCCAAGCACATTTTCTCAATTGGGGAGTAGTTTAGCTCAGCACCGGTAAGAGTTCGGCTTAAGTAATACAAAGCTCGTTCCTTTCCTCCTTCACCCACTTGTGCGAACAATGCCCCCAATGATTTCTCTTGGGCAGTGATGTATAAGGTCAATGGCTTCCCAGCTATATGTGTGCCTAGGACAGGAGGGTTAAGCAAATATTTTTTGATGCTTTCAAAAGCATTCTGACATGCTTCATCCCATTCGAAGATCTCTCCTTTCTTCATTAATCTTTGGAAGGGATGACATCTACCAGCTAGGTTTGATATAAATCTCCATATATATGCTAGACGACCCTGAAGACTTCTAAGTTCGTGTAAGTTTCTTGGTCTTGGCATCTTTTGTATTGCATCAATCTTGGACTGATCTATTTCAATTCCTCGATGTCTTACGACGAAACCTAAAAACTTTCCCGACGTTACACCAAATGCACATTTGAGCGGATTCATCCTTAACTGGTATTTTCTCAACCGATCGAAAACCGTTTTCAATTCTTAAAGATGATCATGTCTCTTTACTGTCTTGACCACGAGATCGTCAACATAACATTCCACACATTTATGAAGCATGTCATCAAAGATCTTTTGCATTGCTCGTTGATAAGTTGCACCGGCGTTCTTTAACCCAAATGGCATAACCTTGTAACAGTATATCCCTTTTGGAGTTCGAAAAGCTGTCATTTCTTCATCCTCAAGAGCCATCTTTATCTGATTATAGCCTGATGACCCGTCCATAAAAGATAAAGCTCCATGCCTCGTGGTTGCGTCAACCATGATTTCGGTTATGGGTAATGGAAAATCATCTTTCGGACATGCATTATTTAGATCTCGAAAGTCAACACAAACACGAAGCTGTCCATTTTTCTTTCTTACAGGAACAATGTTTGCGATCCATGTCGGGTATTTGACTTCGCGTATGAACCCTGCTTCAATCAACTTATTCACTTTCATTTTGATCTCCAGGATAAGCTTTGGTCTAAAGTGTCGTTGAGTTTTTTTAATTGGTCTAAACCCAGGTTTAACAACAAGATGATGGACAGCAACTTTAGGGTTTAACCCTGGCATTTCTTTGTATGACCAAGCAAATATGTCTTTGTACGTTGCAAGTAAACTTAGATAATCTTCTTCTTCTTGGGGCGTAAGCAATGTACTTATAAAGATCGGCTGTGGCTCTTCTAGTGTGTCCAGGTTTACCTCTTTGAGTTCATCCACTGTCGGTTCATTGCCATCCTCTAAGGGCAGTGGCACTTCCTCAACATCATCTTCCCCTACTTCATCCTCTGCTTCTTTTGAGATAATAATGTGATGGCAGGGTGCTTCGTTTTCCTCTTGCTTTGAAATTTTCTCTGATGGGTTAGTAATGATAATATCGCGTCTTTTTATTCTCAGTGATCCTTCTGTCTCGATTTCCAATAACATCTTTCTTTTCATGCGGGATGGAACAACACTACGGATGTCTGAGCGAATTGGGGATTCCTCTTCAACAATGTCTTTTAAGTTTTCAGAAGAAATTCTGTCAAAAATTGACTTGGTACGCCCATCTTTCTTTTGCGTAGTTACACTTAATCTTTGAAAAACTGACAGTCGAGAGGTACTCACAGTAGGGTTAGTATCTTTCGTTTCCTCCTTTACCTTGGACAACCTTTGAAAGACGGATGATCGCACTTTTGAAGATGTGTCTGATTCCTTTATAGGTTCGCCTAATCTTCCAAAAACTGAAGATTGTGTCTTAATGGTAGATATGGACGAGTCTTTTTTACTATCTTTTGATGTACCCAACCTTTGCAATGCTGAAACACGAGGAGTTGGAGGTTCGATACGCTGAAGAATGGGTCTTCTTGCACGAACATCTTCTCCTTTCTTCAGTTCTTTAACCTCCTTGATGGTTATGTGGTTTGCATCTGTAACTTTTGTCTTCCCTTTTCTCGTTATGCGAACTGGTTCAAGAGATTTATATCCAAGTCCTTTTTCTAGATGAGGGCACAGCGTAACCTTTCTTCAGGAGTTCTTTTTGTGTCGATGAAAGATTAGCTTGATTATCATCAAATATACTTAGGCTCTTGAACTCAGTGTGAGTTGTGAAGTCATACCCTACATTGGCTAAAAGTTTGTATGCCTTGGGGTCAAATCCATCTTTTGTTCTTCTTTCATGCATGACTACTTTTGGTTGCTTGTCTTGAATTGCTTCATTTCTTTGATTTATCATCTTCATGAGAGGCATAGTAAAATTCTCTTTTAAGACTTCAATATCACCAACCTTTAAACTAGATGAGAATTCGGTAAATGGTGCTTCTCCCTTTCTACGTCGAGATAAAGGAACATAATGTAAGATGGGCATACCTGAAGGTATCTCATCTTTTAAGATGTTGGATTTTTTACTCGCTGAGCCTTGACTGTTTACAGAAAAATATTTTGGCTCTGTCATACTTTTCTTTGCAACGTCTACTCTTGGATTTGACATAGTTTCGTCATCATTTTTTACGATAGGGATTTCAACTGTAGATGCGTCATTTGTACTGTCATTCTCTTTATAAAATTTTGCATCTGCAAAATTAGATTCGGCCTCCAAAAACGGATTTGTATCAGCGTTTACTTTCTTAATGTCGTCTTGATAGAACTTAAAGCATTGATGTAATGTGGAGGTGACAACTCGATTTTCATGAATCCAAGGATGCCCTAACAACAGTCGATAGGTTGTCTTGCAATCTATAACTTGGAACAAAGTGTTTGAACACAGCTCACCGATAATGACCTCTAAACGCACCATGCCAATCGCTCGTTGTCCGCCTTGGTTGATGCCTTGGATAACCAACTTGGTGTCGAAGAGTTCATCCATAGTGATGCCTAACTTCTTCAAGGTTGACTTAGGCATTATGTTTACTGCTGATCCATCATCAATGAGGATTCGTCCAACTCTTTGTTCTCGTATATAGCCCGAGACAAATAAAGGACGGTTATGAGGCTTTGATCCTAGCAAGAGATCGTCATCAGTGAAACTTATCGACATGCATGGTGGGTTGGTAGTATGCACCATAGGTGTTTCAGTTGCTACACTTCTAGAATCTAGTAGAGTTTCAATAAGAGCATATTTTTCTGCTTGGGGAAGCAATAACAAATCTTCTATGTTGAATGAGAACATGTCTCTTGGTCTGATGAGTTCATTTGATGAACTTGGTAGATCTTCTTGAATGGTCGTAGCATAACATGTAATAGCATCATGCATTTCTTCTATTTCCTCTAGCCGTTCTTTAGGAAAAATTGCAGCTAGTGTTATTGGTCGACGTTTCAAATGGAATTCTTTGTCTTCCTCTACCATAGGCTTAGGTTTTCTTACAATTCTTTTGCCTTTTTTCTTTGGAAACCTCTTCCTCTTTGGTTCTTTGAGCAACCGTGATTCCATTTGAACATAATTCTGTTTTTTCCTTTTACGGTGAGTTACAACGGTCCAACCCTCATTTTCATTGTCGATTGGCTCTGAAACACATGTTTCTGGAACATGGTCCTTTTGCAAGCTCACAATTATTGGCTCAAAAGAGCCAAATTTGGTCAAGCACTGCCCTTGAATGTTTGTTGCACTTTTGAACAACTGCACCTTGGGCTGAGGAACCACCGCAGCATGATTTGCTTGAGCTACTTCCTCAAGGTCTATCTCTATTTTCTTTTCTCGGGCCAACCTCAAAATCAACTCCTTCAACATGAAACACTTCTCTATTGGGTGGCTGACGACGCGATGATACTTACAGTAGTTAGGATCATTTACTTTGCATAACTCTTCAGGGCGTTTGCATTCAGGTAGTCGAATGAATTTTGTTTCCAATAGCTGCTCAAACATATCTGCAACGTCAGAATCTGAAAACGGATAGACCTTTTCTTGTCTTTCTTTCAATGTTAAACATCGCCTTTCATCTACGTCAGGTAGTTTCATAGCTTTTGTTTCCTTCCCTTTTGAGAAGAGCTTTAATGGAGTTGAATGGACGACCATTGATTATTTTGTAACATTTTTCATGACTTTTTCAGTTTCCTTAAAGTCCTTCTTTTCCTTTTGTGCTTCCGAGATTATTGAATCTTTGTTTCCTTTTGCAGAAATGCTTAATTCCATATCGTGAGCTCCAGTGGCCAATTCTTCAAATGTGTGAGGTTTTATTCCCATCAAGATGTATAGCAATCCCCTATGCATGCCTTAGATGCATATATCAATCGCAGACATTTCAGTGAGGCGATCTCTGCAGTCAAGGCTAAGAGCTCTCCAGCGGTTAATATAATCGACAACAGGTTCTCCCTTTCGCTACTTCGCATTTGTTAGGTCTATCATGCTTACCGTTCGTCTTGTGCTATAAAACCGGTTAAGGAACTCTCTCTCTAAATCTTCCCAACTGTCTATTGTTTCAGCTTCTAGGTCAGTGTACTAATCGAACGCGTTCCCTTTCAAGGTACGGACAAACTGTCTCACGAGAAGGTTTCCTCGAGTGCCAGCAGTTTCGCAAGTCTCTACAAAGTGCGCAACATATTGTTTGGGGTTGCCCTTTCCGTCAAACTGTTGAAACTTAGGCGGTAGATATCTTGTAGGCATCCTCAAGTTGTCTATTCTCTTTGTGTATGGTTTAGAATACATTAGAGGACTCTGAGTTGGACCACCATATTGGACTCTGATTGTATTAGTAATCATATCCTGCAGCTGTTAAACAGATAAGGATGCGATCGAGGTTGAATGATGCGGTTTTTCCTCTAGGAGCTTTTCCTTATCGGTTCTTCGTTCAACAAGGGCTTGGCTTGATTCAGCTGCTTCTCTATTCTGCAACTGATTCTTCAGGAAAGCAATCTCCGAGTCTCGATCTTCAATTGTTCTTTGCATTTGTTCGAGCTTCCTCTCGAACTCTATCATTCTGTCGTCTGCTTCTACACCGGCCATCATTACAGACATCACGTCAGGGTTTTATGTCTCTTTTTGAGTGATTGTTGTAATGGCTTGATCAGACGAAGAATTGTCTTTGCTGACACTTTATTAGAAATTTCTTCAAGTTGCTTTGAAATCCTACTCGCAATTACTTAAGGTGTAGACCGAGACTCGTTTATTTCAGTAGACTTTGAGTGACTGAGAGTCACAAGTCCATCGTAAGCATATGAGGCAATAATGTTTGATGCAACTTGTCAGAGGCCATCGCAGCTTCTGTCACAACAGTAGATTTGGTCGAGTCTTTTCGTGACTTCATCGAGGTGGCGGCAGATTTTGATGTGGCGTTTCCAAATGTCATGCTTGATTTTGTGAGAGAGAATGAGATGAGAGATAGAGATGTCCCACTTGGTGTGCTAATTTGTTCACACGAGATTTCACTGTCAAATAGGAGAGCGAGACACGTGCATATGAACTTGAATTTGATTATATGAATATATATGGTTACAATCTCTAATTTGTTCCTCTGATTCTTTCTCTTGGGCTGTGGAATTTGACAAGGTTGATCTAAGGGCTGTGAGCTTGTTCTCAGACGGACGGTGATTGAATCTTCAAGCTTCAAGTGTAGGTGAAGATACAATTTACTTGTTGAAGCCTCTAACGTTGAGTGTTCTGAATTCTGATGCTTTATCTCTGAATTCTCTGACTCGCTGACTAATTTGAAAGGCTTATGAATTTGAATGGTTGAATGCACTGAATTCTCTAACTGATTTTTGGTAGTCTTTGAGTCTTCAGTTAGCAGTTCTGAGTGAGGATATTGATTTCCTTCTCTCTGCCCCTTTCAAATGAGGAAGAGCTCTCTATTTATAGAGAACTCTGGGCTTGTGGGCTTAGACTTCATGGGCTTTTGGGCCACCTTATGAGATTGGGCTTCATGAATGTTTGGGCCTACTTGATGGGTTTTGACCTATTTGGGCCTAAAATCCAAATAAAACCATTTTCAGCCCAATTAATTTTGAGACAATTATATATTTGTAATTGGCCCAATATTTTAATTGGGTTTATTTGTGAATAATTGGAGTTATTTTGACTGACCAAAATATCTCAGTCAACAGAAGCAACCCAACCGTCCCGAGGAAGTTCAACTGCCACAATGTCAAGTTGTTGTCGACAGTGACGTCGTGCTCTCGACCGTGTCGTAGTGTTCCTACGTTGCTACTTTGACAAGAAACAACCTTGTGGCTCATGGCTTGACCATAAATTAAAAGTTTGACCTTAGTTCAACATTTACCCTCCATGTTGGCAAGTAGACCTTTTCTTTGTGGATTTTTTACTTTGACTGGTTGACCAACCTTGACCTTTTGACCATTTTACCACGTTGCTAGTTAGCTCTTTTGCCTACCTTAACCATTTGACCATGATTAATCATATTGACTCCTTTTGGCTATTCATGATCCAAGTGTGACCCAGTTGATCTAGTTTGTTGTGTTGACCAACTTTGACTGAGCCTTTCGAGGTTAACCTAGCCACGTGTCCTAGACCATATTTTACAATTTCGAGTACCATTTATAAGTTCGACTTTCTAAATCCATTTTTTATGGTCTCAAATGCTAGTTCTAACCCATTAATGTGTTAGGGCTTGATAACTCTCCATTTAGAGAGTTATTTAGCTTACTTTTTGCTAAGATTTCATGTACTTTAGAAGTTAATATCATAAAAATTGCATGATTTTCTAAATAAGCTAAATACATTACTTTGTCAATTTAGGCATGTTAAATATGAAATTTGTTGAAAATACTCTTTTAAGGCATGTTCTTGAATGTTTTTCGCATTTTATTGCTTAAAACTCATCAATGTTGTGAGCATTCATGATTAGCATAGATAACATGAGTTGAAGACATCAGTTTAGCCAGAATGTTGTCGATGCTGGTCCCATTCCTATATAGGTGCAAAATTGCAAAAGCTTAGATGTTGAAGGCATTGATAAAGGCAGTGCATTCCGCTAGCCGCATTCAACCGAAATCAGTATTAAATATGAAAAAATAAATAAATAAATAAAGTTGGACCGATTCAAAGAATGATGAACAACCAGGATTTGTTGTTGCTTGCCTAAGCAAGGATACTTTGGCAACAAGTCAACAACATCTTAATTTAGCATCCTACAATCATGGAAATCGTGTAGTGGGGGAAAAAAAGGGTTTCTTGGTTTATAAAATGGACCTTCGACCAGTAAACCAAAGTCGTCAAATTTTGAAATTAGTGCAAAAGTTAATGATTTTAGTGAATTCTATAAAATAGTAAAGAGAGAATTGTTCCCACGGTTGAATGCATTGTTAATGCGGAGGGCATTGTATCCAAATATCTTGGCAAGTAGTTGAGCTGCAAGGTAGACGTAGTCTTTAGCATTTGTTTATGAGTGACACATAAGTTAGAGACTTCTCCTTCTATTCCTTTTCTGACTAAATTCTGTCCAAAACCTTAATTTACGCATTGTTACTTATTTATTGTTATGAGCCTTTACTTTTAATGCAAGTTATGTTCTATTTATTGATGTTATTTATTTTTATGCTTTTTTACTTTATGTTTAGTAGTATGCATTCACTATGTAGAGGTTCTGGTTGTACTGTTTTAGTCGACGTCCTCACATTCTAATTACTCAGTGTTAAATAGAATGTTGTATGCATTCACTGTGTGAAGTGTCTGGTTGTACTGTTTTGGTCGATGTTCTTTGCATTCTAAATGTAGAAAGCATTCTTCTTGTTAGAAGTTGCATGTTTAATTTAATAATGAGGTAACCAAGTTAATTAGTCTAAGCAAGGAAGAGATTATAGTTTACAAAGTAAGTAAGTTAATTAACAAGGGTCGACCAGCCATCCACTTTTTGTTTAATATTCATTTTGCTTCAGGAGAAGAATGTGAAAAAATGATCCTTACTGTTGTTATTAGGTCACTATTCAGGCTAATCTGTAAGTTTAGGGAAGGCACCCCATAACTAGCCCACATGAATGTGGTTAGCATTAGGAGATAATGTGCTTCGAGAGAAGGTATTAATGTTCAACATAAACTTAGCTTCTACCATGTCAACTGCCTTAGTTAATGATATTTGTTTCTTTATTATTAATGTATTGAATATTACTTAGCACCATTTTATTTACTATGCATGTTCAATAGTGAGTACTGTTCTTGATGTTGTTTGACTAAAGACAATACTTGTCGTATTGAATTTGTATTTCGCACCTGTATTCCAATTTAATCCACCACAATTTTATGCTTGTTTACCCTACCCAAATAAGATGTTGATAAAAGAATCGGTCCTTAAAGAGATGACTTGGATATTTTTTACTTGATACAATTGACAGCGTACACTTGCATTTTTAAGCGCCATAGTGGTGTTTATGACATATCCAATGCAAACTGCATTCTAAATAGATTTAAACATCAGCATTACTCTAGTGTTCCCATCAGGGCACTATTCGTGCGCAGGTCTTCACTATTCGTTGGTCATGGAGCTTAAAAGTCATTTATAGAACTCGACCAAGATAAGGTGTTCTACTTGTTCATGGTTTGTGGTTTATTGAACATGTATATGCATTATGTGGTCCTGTGTGATGTGTGCATTGGATAATCTGAATCCATAATTGATCTATGTGATAGTATGTGCCTTGCTTGTATTGTTGTACGTATAGATGATATATTTTTATATGAGTTGTCTTGATGCATTCTAGGTTCAGATGTTCCATAGAGAACTAGCCTAACTCCTTGCTTTATGATATTGTGCGTAATAGGCCGGGATGTTCCAAGGCAAACTAGTTCAGCACACCGTCCTTGGGGTCTTGTTGATTTGGTGTTCGATTTAGAACTCGTCGATGTTTTCTATTAGGTAAGCATGACTGATCATGTTACACAAAAACCTTATACTCATTGTCAAGCTTGTGTTGTGTTTCTTGTTGGGTAAGCATGTTGACTATGTTACACAGGTACAAGTATCTTGTTAGGTAAGCATGTTTGGTTATGTTACACTAGGAACCATTGTTTTGTGTTATGTTTTATGTTAGGTAAGCATGCCAGACAATGTTACACCGGATCAAATATTTTGTTAGGTAAGCATGTCATTATATGTAATACAGGGAACTATTGACTCATTTATTATTTTCTCAACAGGGACTTTGTATGATGTTATATAACATGTTGGTGTTTAGGGAAGACGTTGCCCAATCACGGTTATCAGATAGAGTTTATTGACCAAGTGCCAGATAGGTGGAGTTATCCTTTCCATAGAAGTGTCTAATTACGAACACATGAGGTGTTGTTGTTGTTAATATATATTTAGGATGTGGTACGCATTGGTGATGTCCTAAACATCACTCGGGCTTATTATAACGCAAGTGTTGTCAATTGTATCAAGTAATAAATATCCAATTCATCTTCTCAAGGACGATTTTTGAAGTAATTTTATATTCTGGCTCAGGAAAGGTAGCATTCAATAATAAGGTGGGTTGTGATATTTAATTAAAGTGTAAATGTGGAACACATGCTCTATACAATAGGCATTGCCTTAGTCAAACAACATTAAGACTAATATCTACTTGTTAACATGCATTAATAAATGACTGGAATACTAAGTAAAAGTAACTACATAAATCATAAAAGCAAAGAGATTAATTAGCTAAGATAAGCGGCATGGTAGAGATTAAGGTTTATACTGCACATCAATGCCTTCTCTCGAATGTACATTCTCTCTTAATGTTGTTCCCATTAAGGATGTGATTTGTATTCATTAGTGGGTTGGCTATGAGGGACCCTCCCTAAACTGACTAGTCAAATCGAGTAGTAAGCCTAAAAACAATAGTAAGGACCTTTCAATTTACCTCATTCGATCCAGATAGCGAAGTAAAGCGTAAACGATAAGTGGATGGTCAGTCGACCTTGTTAGTTAACATACTTACTTTGTAAACAAAAATTCTACTTCGTTATCATTAACCTACTCAAAACGATGAGGAAACGTGTGTAGCGTTAATGTTGTGGTAGGTATTGACTCTGCTCCTATTAACAGAAGCTAACCTCTGCACAAGACTACATCATCATTTACACAGAAAATAAAAGCATAAAAGTAAATATAAAGTAGTAAATAAAATAAATTGTATTAAGAATAAAATATTTTACAGATATGGTCTGAAAGAAAAGTCAAACAAGGAATAGTAGAGGAATTATCCGTTGCATATGTGTCACTCATATGAATGATGGGGACGGTAAGGCAGTTACCTTGCACTTTAACTTCATGCAAATTAAGCTGGTTACAATGTCCCACACAATGGCAATGTTCATAGCAGTGGGCAATTCACTCTCTCACTGTAAGGACCCGACCTAGACTAGGGTCGTTCTTAGACTACTCATACATGCATGGTTTCAAAAAACCCTTGAAGAATAGAAAACAGGGTATTAAATGCCTCATTTAAATAACCATAAAAATAGTCAAAAAACATGTAAAATGGGTACCCAATTGTTAAGAATTTAAGTAAAGGAAACTAATGAAAAACGTCTTGCAACAGAAACTAGTTCGTAATAAGATTGTTTAGACGAAACATGCAGTAAGAAAGGAGATGTTCTAAACCCGACACCACACAACCCAAGTCCATGGTCTTTCAAGAAATTCAGATCAGCCATCCTGGTAGAGTCCATGCATACCTGTGAAATCCACAGAAAAATAAACGGGGTGAGTTATGAAACTCACAAAGGACCCCTAAACGAGATCCACATAATTAAGACAGATAACATATATAAATATGGAACAGAGAGCGGATATGTAACAGAAACACAAGAGTCTCGTAAGACCTAACAGTGTTGGGTGTTTACTGGATAGTAAAGGTGACTTCGGGGCTATCCCGAAGGGACATGCCACTCCCGAGTCTCACAAGATGAATAGTACACATCCGGGGCTACCCTGATAGGGAATGCCACTCCCAAGCCTTCAAATGGGTCACCCGCTCGTGATTTTATCAAACATATGCATAACGACCATGTAATATACTTATAATAGAAGTAAACAGTGCAAATAGTGAAATCCACAATTGCATGAATAACCGGCAAGTAAGCACTCAACATCCTCTAAAAGTAAGCACTTAACATCCTCTAAAAATCATCTAAGTTATTCTACACGTGCAATTAATTAGTTATAGAGCTCGCAAATTACTGATAAAATCCCCTTACCTTGGCCAAAAAATCCTTAAAGTGCTCGAACTACATGTCTAAGGGCCATTTTCCAAGCTTAACTAGTCAAACAGGGTAAAACACTAAAAATTTGGCCTTGAAACCACCAATAACGGATTATGAACGATGAAAATACCCAAAAAACACTACCCGACAATTTTTCGACGAGGTGACGGTAACACGTGGGGAAATGGTCGCCGGCGCGTGAAGCTGACGCGCGACTGGCTCGAGGACAGGTTCGAATGGTGCTGGCAGCTTTAGATCGGCTAGGCAGGCTCGAAAAGGCTTCACCAATCCGAAGCTGAGCGCAACGGCGGTGACCCTCTGCACTGGCGAGACATATCGACGACTCGCTGGCGGGCTGGGCGCGTGCAAATAGGTCGAATGAGCGGCGGCAGCGTCCCCTACTGTGGCGACACGTGGCAAAGGTCCATTAGCGGGCTGGGCGGTGGCGACGTGGCGCGTTCTGGCTGGCTGCTTGGAATCCAACGATGGCTGTAAAGATTGGAGCGCTCGAGTTCGCGCTTCACGAAAATGATAGAGAGAGAGAGAGGGGGAGGGTGGCGGCTGCAAAGATTGAGAAATGATGACCTAAAAAGATCTCATTTGGCTTTTATAGCTGGCAAAAAAATGAGCAAAATACTAAATTGCCACTATGGCCAAAATTACCAAAATACCCCTGAGGTCAAAATGACCTTTTTACCCCCATTTTCAAAATCCGACTTCACACCTCTCGAGATGTGTTTTTAATAAACACATTTTACCCAAAGTAAATTTCAACACAACCCCCAGGATTCACGGTAAGCCCAAAAAGAATACAACTAAACTTAAAATTTAGGGGTAGAAGACCGGGCTGTTACACTCACCTTTTTTCACTAGAAATCAAACAAACATTGATTTGCACAGCGACTCAGAGTTCGATAATTGTTCATTGAGGATGAGGATCCCTTTATATAGGCTTTAGAATTCCTTGTCTTTCTCACCAATCCACCATTCTATTATGGTCTTTGACTAACTGCAATATGATCTTACTTGCCATGCAACAACAAATCTTGGTCGTGCAATCTATCCTTGAGCCGCGTGAAATGACAATTTATGTTTCTTCAACCTTTAATTCGAATGCTAGTAGAATACGGCCAGTATTAGGAATGCATTGCGCTTTGTCACTTCTGAAATTTTGTACTGTCTATAGGAATGCGCTTAGCACTAACAATGCGACCAGCAATGGGAATGCGGCCAGCATTGAGAATATGGCCAGGAATGCACCCAATATTGAGATTGCCCTGACTTGGTCAATGCCATAAGTAACCTATATTCCTATACTAATATGGATGCTTATAACTTATACGAATCCAACCAATGACTTGTGGCATTCTCATGAAAGAGCAATTATAAGAAGCAAGGAAGAGAAGATTCTAGAGACATTGAATTTATCATGCAGAATTTTAAGCAAATACAATTTTAGATTTCATATTTTTTAACTTTTGAATTTCAAACATGCTCATAATTGCTAAATACTTTTTTAGATGAGTTTGTTAGGTGTATTTAAAGCACATCTACCTTTTTCTAGCATTTAAGCCTCTCAATTGATGTCCAATTGACTTTTGGCTTCATAAGTTTTATTTTCCACAAAGTGCATTTAAGAGGTTTTTTAGACATTTTGTATTCCAAGCCATGCACGAAATTTTGGTCTTAAAAATGGCATGTAATACCACATTTTGGACAGAATATTGATATCAAACTTTGAGTTTTCTTGACCCCATTTGGTGTTGTCTTTTTTTCAAATATTACTTTAGATTTGAATGGAAAATCCATTCGTTGGATTTAGTCTTGATCAAACTAATTCTGGAGTGAGTTGTCTTAGGATCTAAGAGTGACCATCATAGGTTTTAAGTGAGATCTAAGAGTGAATTCACCATTCTAACTTAACTCTTGGTTTGAATTAAGAGTTGAGTTTTTCCATATTTGTGAGTTTTTACAAGGATCCTAGAAGGACGTGTAGTTTTGTAAAACCAAGCAACGTTGGAACTTATCATTTGATACGAATTCAACCAATGACTTGTGGCATTCTCATGAAGGAGAAATTATAAGAAGCAATGAAGAGAAGATTCTAGAGACATTGAAATTATCATGCAGAATTTTAAGCAAATACAATTTTAGATTTCATATTTTCTAATTTTTAAAATTTCAAATCTTGTTAAACATGCTCATAATTGCTAAATACCTTTTTAGATTAGTCTTGATCAAACTAATTCTGGAGTGATTTTTTTATGGATCTAAGAGTGACCATCGTTGGTTCTAAGTGAGATCTAAGAGTGTATTCATCATTCTAACTTAACTCTTGGTTGGAATCAAGTGTGTTGAGTTTTTCCATATTTGTGAGTTTTTACAAGGATCCTAGAAGGACCTCTAGCTTTGTAAAACCAAGCAATGTTGGAGCTTATCATTTATTCGAAATTGGTTTGAGTTTAACATACCTTGTAGACATTTTGCGGCCAGCATTGAGAATGTGGCCAGGAATGCGCCCAATATTGGGATTGCCCTGACTTGGTCAATGCCCTAAGTAACCTGTATTCCTATACTAATATGGATGCTTATAACTTTGATGAGTTTTTTGCAATAAAATAATAAAACATCCAATTTAACATGATAAAAGTGTGATTTCCATATTTTTCATATTTAACATGCCTAAAATGACAAAGTTGTTTTTTAGCCTAATCTCATGCTTTTCTTATAATATTAACCTTTAAAATGCATGAATATGAGGTAAAAGTGACCTAGATAACTCTCTATTTTGAGAGTCATCACACCCTCAAACTTGATTATTGCTAGTCCCGAACAATTTACTGTACCTGTAGAAATGATTGTTAGTGATCATTACAAGATTTGAAAATACAATGTAATTACAATGATCACAGCATTATGATCTATAGTCAAAAAAAAATGTAATGAACTAAAAATTTCTAGCCTGGGCTTTTATTCTTTAGTAATTGAAAATTTTACAACTACCCTTTATTCCTTCCATTTACTTATTCCTACACAAAATAATATTCCAAGTGCTCCTACTAGTTAAATACTTCTGGCTTATAACCATCTTTTCTAAAACTCAAATCCAAAAGGCTTGACCAAAGTAAATGCTTAAGGATTTTATTATTAATATTATTATTTTCTTTAACACTTTTGGTAACACAAATACCTTTTGGGAGTTTGTAACGCTTTCCGCATTCCCATCCACGCTAGTATTCATACTCAATTCCTCACATTCCATAATTTTTAGAATGGCACACTTTTGTTAAAACGGCGCACCTAAGAAAAAGAAACAACTATAAGCCTTTTCATAGTTCTTAGAATTTCATACTTGGTTAAAGAAGTCATCTAAGCAAGTGAAACAATCCTTGAGTTGAAGCATTCTTGAAATAGAGGAATACTTTGAGAAATAACGGCTACTAGCCTTGTGATTTTTTTTTTTCACAATGTCCTTCACATTGCAACACTTTGGTTTCTGTTTTCATAACATCAATTTTTTTTCTTTTTTGCTCCAACTGAAGATCCCTCACCCCCAAACTACTCTTCATTATTTTAATGAAGGTGAGTTCATTTTCCCGAAACTTAGTTATTTCAAGTATGAAGAAATGATGCTTCATGCTATCAATATCAATGTTGGGTGCATTCTCAGTGTACTATTCTATCCCGAATTAAGTTAATCAGAGCTTTGGGATATTCTAAAAATTTAGTCTTTGGCTTACGAATAGAACTACGCTCCCCTCACTCTAAATATGGTATACTAAATTTTCTAAGACCAAAAATATTTAGTCTACTTGAAACTTTTTGGTCTTAGGAAATTTCCTAAGACCAAATATGGTGAGGATATCCCAAAGACTAAATTTAGTCTACCATGTCTTTTTTTTTTTTCAAAGGCTTTGATTTCTTCACAAACAACTTCTTTTCGTTTTAGTACCTTAATCTCAACATTTAGTTCTTTTCTTAAAAATTTCTCACCAAGGACTTACGAAAAACTACCTTTGAAGAATTCAACCCCAAGCTTGGCTTGTACAACATTTACAATCCACTTGAGGAAAGCGTAGAATTAATTTATTTATTTTATGTGATATTAAGTTTACCATATTTAGAGTGAATCTTCTATAGGTTATATTTTTCCTTTTTATTTATTTCTTGAAGAAATGTATATATATCATTCTATTATTATTTTAGAAAAATAAGAAAATAGTTTTTTTCTTCCAAAACTACAATTTTCAAATTTTCAATTACATATATTGTTCAACCAAATTATAATTATTCATCTTTCCTTTCCAATTCATATTAATTTAGTTTTTTTTTTTTTTTTTTTGTGAATATGCAACCAAAGCTATTATTAACAAAATACGCAATTAAAAAAATCAATCTCGATAATTAAATTTCTAATTCTAAATTAATTTATAAATTATAATAAAAATTCAACTAAGTGAAAATTATGAGAGTAAAATCGAAAAACAGTAAACAAAAGATTCTAACGAGTTGATATGAAGTTTCATAGGTTATACGTGTTTACCTCCGAACTAAAAAATAAAAAATAAAAAAATAAAAAAAAAATTAACTCAACTCTTTCCACTCTTTTTCTTAAAAAAAAAAAATGAATATAACAAATAGAAAGTATACTCCAAATTAAAAAATATATTTTCAATAATTAAATAAAGGTTAAAATAAGCTTTGTTCTATTTTAGCCCTTACACTTTTGAAAGTTTAATTTTAGTCTTTTAACTCTTAAATTTATTTCATTTTGATCCATAAATTTTGAAGTTCTTTTTTTATTTGATCATGAACTTCCAAATGAAAATCTTAGTACTTGACATTTTCAAAAAAAAAAACAAAAAAAACATCCGCATTGGAATTTATTATTTTTGTTAATTATTCTTCAAAAATTACCATCTTTATATATAAAATTTAAAATATCCTCGTTAATACTATTTACTTATATTAAAATTATCAACCAAATTCATTTAACATCTACTTTAAGTTTATCCCAAAGGACCCATTTTAATTCTTTAATTTTAAAGTCTTGGAGATTAAAATTGAATATTTAAAAGTTTGGGAAGCAAAGTGAAACAAAATTGAAAGTCTAGAGAATAAAATTATACTTTTGAAAGTAAATAACCAAAATGGAACAAAACTCAAAGTTGACCAAAATGTTATTTAAACCTTAAAAAGTTATAATAGACAATTAAGGGGTGTTTTGATTAGTTGGTTGAAATCTAGATTCTCATAATCCTTTATCGTGATCGAATTTCTTGAAATCGTTGATTATGGTGTTTGGTTGTCTTTGTTTGGTTTCCTAGATCGGAAATGGAATCTTAATAAAATATGAAACAAATAATATTCAACCTAATATTTATTATAATTAAAAATTGTTTTATTTATTTTATCATTATAAAACTTATACTTCCATTTATTAGTATATTACTTTTTTTTTAAGTACATAGAGATTGAGGCATGATGGGAGATCAGGGCGATGCTAATGTTTAAATCTATTTAGGATGCAGGTTCGCATTGGATATGCCTTAAACATCGCTCCGACGCCTTGAAAACGCAAGTGTACGCTGTCAATTATATCAAATAATAAGTATATCCAAGTCATTTCCTCACAGATCAATTCTTCAAAGTAAATTTATATTCCAGCTTGGGTAGATTAAACTAACAAAAAAGTTTGGTGAAATATTAGATGCAGGTTCGAAACACATTGTCAATGCTGCAAGTATTGTCTTTAGTCAAACAACATCAAGAGTAATACTCACTATATTGAAATATGCATAGTAAAAAGATGAATGTTGAGTAATATGAAACATATTAATAATATAAAGACAAAGGTCATTAATTAAGGCAATTGACATGGTAGAGAACTAAGTTTTTGTTGAGCATCGATACCACATGGCCAAAATGTATTCTCTCTTAATGCTACACGCATTAAAGATGTGGTCCGCATTCATTAGTGGGTTGGCTATGGGGGGCCCCATTTAACTCCAGGTGAGTGAATGCACGATAACTATCCTTACAATTTTCTAGTAGTAATAAATGGAAATTCAAGTTTTTTTTTAAAAATTGCACTTTGTTTTATTTATTAAAGTGAGTGAATGCACGATAACTATCCTAACAATCTAGCTGATTTTTTTGGTTCTAGGTCTACATAAACTGCCCTGGTCCAGGTTCACGATAACTATCCTAACATAGCTAGTGTCAATCTACCAGTAGCTATGACTGTCTGTCCACACCTATTGTCTAAACCTATAGCAAGTTTACACTATGATCAAAGTTCGACCTTATATAGGTCACAAACTAGGCATTGTCGGGGCAACATATTACATCACATCTTTGGTGGTTGAAAGGGACATACCCATCTCATTAAGCTGGCATTATGGCTAAATGACTTATCTCTGCTAGTGGGTATAAATGACTTATCTCTACTAGTGGTCATTTATTTCATTATAAGCAGTTAGCTACAAGCTAACATAATGACTAAATGACTGCTTATATATCTTGCCCACTCTATTTTTACAACGTCAATTTCTTTTTTAGAGTAGTTATTTATGTTGTTGAACTACACAAATGTTGTAATTAGGAATATAAAATTAATATAATATAAAAGATTATTCAACAATTTAGACAACATTTTGAAATATATATATATATATAGATAGATAGATAGATAGAAAACATATCAGTCTCTTAATGTGTTAGGTTAGTGTTGGTGATAATCTCTCGTATGTGGCACTGTAAGTATACTTATGATATTTAGTCCAACAAATTCTAAACTTAATAAACAAATGTACGATAAGTAATAATACAATTCGATTTTTACCTTCAAACATTTCCATATCAGTTGACTTCTCCCGAGCAAAAGTTTAATTCTCCACATTCTATAGGAACTAACAAATTTTACGAGCTTTCAAATTATGATTATAAAACTTAGTAAAGAATTTATAACTTTTTATACTGAAACTTAGATGTTTACTAGTTTTTGCAAATCTTTATCTATCTACTTATGATTTAGAGAATTTAGGACATACACAGTATTTTCTAACAGGAGAATGACGATCAAAAATCCAGTGTCGTCTGCGATAACTAAACAAACATTTTATCAACCAAGTATGTAAATTTAAAAACAAAAAATTGATAAATCATACTCGATGTTGTAGGAAAAATATTCTCTGATTCATGTTAGCAAGCATGCTAATCCTATTTGCTAAATTCAAACAACTTCTTCATTTATCCTTTAAAAGAATAATATTGTGCAGCCTCAAACATCCCTACACCGTCATCAACATTAGTGTCTTTCTCTCCCATTCATTTGAAACATTTTCAATGTTTCTTTCACTCTAAACTAATTCTCCATGCCAAATCCTCGTGTTATAATTTCTATCCATACCATTAAAATATAAATGATCTCTTACTACGTTAAGATTTTGAGTCTTGGCATTCACCCATTTCAAACATGGAAAACAAATGACATTAGTCCCTTTCAAATGTTGTATGCATTCTTTACAAAAAGTTCAACTCCTAAAATGTATTGAGCTGACATTCGGTCCTTAAACATTCAAGACTTATCTATAACCAATTTAATTAAAATGACCTACAAATACATCACGATGAAATATTATGAATCAAATTATTTATTCAAAGTAAAAATTAAACATGAAACAAAACGGTGAAGAGAACTTGGAGCAACAATCGAGAACTCTTTTTAGAAATCTACAAATCAATCATCAATCCCCACATTAATCACAACATTAACCAAAAGTCAATAATATCATCAAACACATGACTAGATCAACCCCACAATATATCAATCGACCCAAAACTCTTTTTAGAAATTATTGTTTTTAATACATTTAAAATTAATTTATTAATTTAGTATCAATATTAGTTGACATAATTAAATTAACCCTAATTTATCAGACTAAACCTTTAATTTGCTAATAAAAAATTATTTTTGAAAAAAAAATAATGTTGGAGATATTCGAATTCTTATCATATTTATAAGATAAGTAAGCTCTATTTATTAATTTTGAGAATAAGCATTATTATCTAATATAATATAAGGATTTGTGCAATGGCTTGTGCGTGCATAATAACTTCAATTGCCCAAAAAAATATAAATGTATATTTTAGAATTTTATATTTTTATCTCACAGGCATAAGTATAGAAATATTTATAACTTTTAAGTCTGACATTCAAAGAAGGATCATTCGAAAAAAGATTTGTGAGTAGAACCCTACTATTTACAACAATCATACATAACCCCACATTGTTGAAATCAATGTATTGCACTAACGAACATGGACGCAAAGAAGATAATACAAACTCCCACCCCGAAAAACTTGTTCGGTTTTGAACAATTTTACATTCTTGATCGTGAGGACATCCTTCAATATAGGGAGATGAATGAAATTGACTATTATGATATCCTAACATACATAGTAACACAATTTATTTAATAATTATTTATTAATTTCTATGTTTGTTATCGATCATATTTAATAAATTTATTTCAGGTCCATATGCTAGACAATTTCATCATCAATCATCAATGGAATTCTCTATTTGGTTAATTATACAATCAAGCATCCCGAGCCCAAGCATTTTTTCGGTACATCTTTGGATGTTTTTTATCGACGTGCGAGCCACGTTTGTGAATTTTTAAATTTTAGATGTTTATAAAAATTGAACATCAACTAATATATCTTAAACATCTAAAACATCAACTAATATGAAAAAGCACTATAATTAATTGATGTTTATTGATTGCTTGTTAATATTGTACTTTAGCTTAATGTACGTAGTTATAAAGCTAATAAGATATATAATATTTAATATTAACTTAATCATAATTCATCTCAATCTTACTTCAAATTAATATTTTAAATTTAAAATGAAAAAATAGACAAAAACATGGAATGTTTTCTTACGGTGGTGAATATCCTATGATCTGTATGGTCAGAGTCCTATTTAAAAATTTAATTAAGTAATAAAATTAAAAACTAAAACAATTATTAAGTACAAAAAAAAAAAATTCTTCATTCGAAAATGAATAGTAAGATCAAAGTTCTGCAAAAAAACAAGTTTAGTAGAGGCAAAATATAAATCAATAGTGTATTAATAACTATTCGATAGATTATGAATACATAAAAATGAAAAGTTTAAGAACAAGATGAATAAAAGAATAAGAATTCGGGCTGTCGGCAGATTCTAGCTAAACAGCTTAATTACCAACACCCTATTTTTTAGGTGGATGATACAATTTTCCCACCTTATTGATTAAATTAAATGTTTAGGTGTGTAATTACAAACACTATATTATTTAGGTGGACGGTACAATTTTTCCAAAAAGAAAAAATGAACTTTAAATTTATGTATTATATTTAGATATGCTCAAAAATTTTGTAAAGAACACTAAAAAATATCAATGTATATCAAATCAAGCTTTCATATATTCTTACTTAAATGAAAATGTAAACAAGGTAAGTCTCAAGTTCGAGATCTGCGCGACACATTATAGCATTAAAAATGTGTGGCTAAGTTGATTTCATAATTTTAAATATAATGTAATCTTGAATCTTTCATTATTTTTCTATAAAAATGAACATTTTTAGCAATTTATACTTAAGTTTTTAATTTACATTTTTTTCAATTTGCAAAAAAATATTTATGATAAAACTATAAGCAAAACTTTTAACTATTTTATAAATAATATTTAATCAATACAAAATTTAAAAAATTGAAATACAAAATTTTTATAAAGAATTTAGTAAATCATTTAAACCATTTTACATTAAAAAAACTTAACAACACAATAAAATTGAAATATCGATGACTTAATTGAAAAAAAAAATTCATTTTAATATTATTTGTCCAATAATAATTCAACTATAAATATGCATATTATTCGTTTTAAAAGTAATTTATTATTAAGTAATAAGAGCACGCAAATATTAAACTTAAAAGTTAAACATCTTTTATTTAGGTTGAACTACTAAATTGATGTTTTTTAAAACACATATCATAGGCAGACATTTAATAAAATGATAGACATTGGCTGGCGGGTAGACACCATCCAATATCTTGCTGCACATTAAAATTACAGTAATAAAATTCATATCGAGCAAATATTAGATGGCGGCGATGCAGACCCTTTAATAGATCTTATGTATTTTTAAAACAATAATATATATCCTATAACTATTGAAAAAGTATTAGATAATATAAAATATATTTATATAGATACTTTAATATGGATACAGGTTGAATTTAAAATTAAATATGACTAATTCAGTTACAGTGGTATACTTTTTAATGATTTCTCGTGATTCTAAGGGTTTAAAAATACGATAATCGGTTATTCTTTTAAATGAATGAATCTCATTCTTATAACATTCTGCCCTGCATTTAATTATACAAAATAGATGATTTACTTTTTAAATAACTTTAAACAAAAATATAATAATATTTTAATGATATAAATATTTTACACAATAATTTGTATTTAACCGGGTAATCTGTTTCCATTAAACTGATAATCTTTCCCTCCTAATATGTGATCGTTATCAATAATTTAGAATAAGGTTTAATAGGTAGCATTTTTCGCCCCATATTCACATTTTTCAAACACTATTAAATGATTGACAGGCTAGCAGAAGTTTCTTTTTATGATTTCTCATTGTTCGGAATTCTAATAGCTCCACCCACCGGAGGTTTTTGAATATCCTACTAGGAATACTATTATTCTTTTTAAATAATTAGTTATTCTTCGAACATTTTGCACATACTGTATACCATTATAATTTAGTTTTTAAGTAACTTTCAACAGAATATAATAATATTTTAAGGACATAAATATTTGATCCGGTTAATATTTTATATTAAACCTGCTCGTCATTTGTAATTAATAATCTTTCTTTCCTAAATTTAATAATCTATGATAAAACTTAGATAAGGTTGATATTATGGTGACTTTTTCGTTTTGGATGGAAAAGAAAATTGCCTTAGCTAAACAAACACAAAAAGTAAAGCATTTTTGTCATTTTAAAATTCTTCCCATAGTAGTGTGACTTTTCCATTTTAAGATTCCTAAATAAGGCAGCACCAACCAAAAAAGAAATTGGCGGCAGATAGCTTTCGATCAATAAGATACGTCATACTTTACCTGATCCTACCTAGCAAAAATTCTGAAAAACTCTATCGACTCCTTAGTAGAGACATCTCATCGCAGGATTATTCCGTCTATTTTTTTTTGTTGCATTTGCGTCTGTTCTGGTATATTGAATTAAAGAAATCCTAGGATTTTATCTAAAAAACATAAAGGAAAGACTCATCTTTTGTTTGTTGAAGTTGTATAGTTTTTTTGAATGCTGTGATTTTTTTGCTCATAATTGGTTTATAATTGCCTAAAAAAAATATGAAATATATTAAGCAATTTAAAAATATATATTAATAATTATCACCTTTTAGTCTACAAAATTATAAATCAAATACAGAGACCCCACCCAAAAGTTATGAAATACAGAGACCCCACCCAAAAGTTATGATTGGATATTTTGAGGTGGTTCCGATTTACTTGGTTAGTGATATAATTTATGATACCACGTATCTGTATCTTAACCTATAAAATAAAATAGAAAAACAATGAAAAGAAATAAATTATATATACATTTTCTATAGTTTTAATTATTGATTATATGACTCACTATTAACTACCAAAATAACCGAGGTTAACCAATATAAAAATAATTAGAAGGAAATGAATAAATTAACCAGGGATATACATGTTTTCAACCATAGCCATCATAATAACATTTACAATATTCGCTATTCCTTAATATATTTGAAAAGTCTCATTTAAAAACCTCCCAACATATTATCACATAAGAAATGAATAAGCATGGTGAAAGTGAGGAAGGACAAACAGGGAAAAAATACCGATCGAGAGTAATTTAGAAATATTCTTTTACTTTTTCACTAAAAATTCAACTACGGAGTAAAAGGCTAAAACAATAAAACTTATCAACAAAAATGAAAACCTAAATGAGTTTTGTAAAACTATAAAAAAAATATACGGGTAAAAGAGAAATATTTGCCTGATGCGAGCTGTGCCATCTTTGACTGGAATTTTTTTTGTTTATTTTTTTTGTATTTTATTTTTAATGAAATTTTCCACCAACATTCCAACTTTTTTTACATTTTTAACTAAAAGGAATTAATAATATTAATATTTATTTCAAATTTAAACTTTTAAAAAAATTATATTAATTAATAAAATATAATATACTAAATTCAAATACCACCAAAAACATGGAATTTAATTATTTAAATATTATCCAATATATAATAAAAGTTTATTTTAAAATATACTGGACAAATTTTTAAGTGTGATGTATATATAAATGATAACAAAAAATTATATACATTAAATTTTTTTTATTTAATGAATAAATATATTAATCAAATATTAAACTAAATTTAAAAACGAATATTTAGTAAAAACACAATTTGATCAATGTCTCTCAATTAGAAATGAAGATTACTAAATATTTTAAAAACAAAAAATAAACGATTATTTTGATTGATTTTGAAATAAATAAGAGTTTAAAATTTAGATCTAAAATACTATATATGCACAATCTTTCGCTAATTCCATGATTAAGTTCTTAATTAATTGACCTTTATTAATATTTATAATTCACGTTTAGAAATAAATTGATATATTGTGATATGTTTCCACATTCTATTAACTTTCCATAAAAGAAAAAAATGTCATTTATAAATTTAGAATATCTAAAAGTAAAATATAGGTAAAGTATGTTGAATTATCAAAAAAATAAAAAATAAAAATAAAAAATGTAATTTTTAAATTTAGAATGGATAAAAAGGAAAATATAATAAAAGTATTTACAATTAACTTAAAACAAATATTGTACATATATAAATGATGGAACCTATAATTGAATAAATGAATATATGTGGTTCAATACAATTATTAGGATAAAAAGCTATATATATATATTTATTTATTTATTTATTTATTTATATATTTATATATTTATATCTATATCTATATATGCATTTATTTTTGAATTTAAATTAAACAATTTTTATACTTAACTTTACATGACATCATATCATTTTCAATCTTATTTTTTTCCCACATTTTCGAGTATCTTAAATTACAATAAATATACACGGCAATAATAATCAAAATGAATGTTTGATTAAAGTAATTAAAACAAGGGTGTCATCTCTTATGTCATGAACCCAGTTTTTAAAATATTGAAATTCAATACATATCATCCACCAATCAGCTGGCTGATGGATTAACGAAACCGCATTATTCTAGCAACTTCAACTCTCTGTTTGACAAACTTAGAGTGTTTGAATCAACATTTTCGTTTAAGGAGATGTTAGAAAAGCTATACCTGAGCATTATCATTTCTCGGCCTTTACTCCCGTACGACATTTATTTTTATTCTTTATTCGGTATTAGTTGTAAGTCCGAGTGACTTCATTGTGCGCTACATATATCTTGTATTTAGTGGGTGTCTCCCTCTTTGTCGTCTTATTCAACAGTCCTATTTAGGGTCCCTTTATCCTATTGTAACAATTAAATGGGTTTGCTTTGTCTTAAACCAAACCTCATCATAACATCAGAACAGTCATTTTTTTTTTGTGGCACAACTTGGTGTAAAAGATTTAAGCACTTTAAGTAATATAATAATGTGATTTATAGTTTTAAACTAGTTGTAATTTCTCTATTTTGTAATTTGGATATTGAGGGTGCTTTATCCCCAACTTGATTTCAAAATTGAAAATGATTAATTAGATTAGCTGAGTTTCTCATGCCTTGGTGTTTATCAATATTCAACATAGATTACAATCTTCACAAAGTTCGTGATTTCCAAATTTCCCTTTTCATAAAAATAAAATGACTCTTCATTTTCGATAGAAGTTAAAATAATTTAGACTTCCATTTTCAATACAAATTAAATTAAATCATATCAAGAAATAGGCATCACTTTTAAAAGAAGTTTAACTAATTATATTGATAATAATCATAATCATGGTCCACATGCCCTTGCACGAATTAGATAAAAATAAAAAGAAAAGTAAAATCGTCAATTTATATTGACAAAAATACTTAAATTTTGGATCTAGAGCCTAAGACTACAAAAATGGACTTTTGTATGATGATGAATACCAGATAAAACCCGAGCTTCAAAAGTTGAAGCTGTAAACTCTTCCAAAGCTTCAAAAGTGATATAATAGAGAATGCCGCAAAATGCTCCATTATTAAGCTTGACAATTTTGACAAACTCAAAATTTGTAGCCTAAACATACATAATAGAAAAATATTTAATCATCATACAACACCTCTCCATTAAAAAGGAAAAAGAAAAGCAAGATACATTTTTGAGATTGTAGTGTTTAATAGCTTCCATTGCAAGATTTTGAACTTTCAGATTGTAGTGTTTAATAGGTTCCATTGCAAGATTTTGAACTTTCGAGCCATATGGGTTTACACAAGGTTCAATAGCACCAAAAGGAGCATAAACTTTTGAAAAAGTGGGTATATCACCAAAACATACATAATAATTTAGTATTGAAATTGAGAAATTAATTCATGAAGATGAAATATACATCATGTCTTCCTATGGCTTGGAGGTACATTTCTTCTTCCTCATCATGCATGGAACGATAACCATCACAATAATATTTATTAAAATCAAAATTCATATCTTCGTTGGTAGGGGAATCTGCAAAATTATCATCACAAAAGCTAACTTCATGCGAAGAAAAAAAATTATATGATAAACCATAAAACTTTAAATAAAAATGATAGAACACGAAAGAAAATGAAAAATCATCGTTAGCAAACTATTATAGCAAGAGAGAACAAACTCATTCATGTTCATCCATTAAGTTGGGTATATGACACAAACAAACAACTTGAAATATACATAATTATAACAAATGAAATTAGTGAAAGAAAACTGTTGTTGAATCTGAAACCTAAGGATCGCAAGTTTGGTCGGTTGGCATTATGGCAAAAATTACACATCCAAAGCCTCTAAGACATATTGTAAAGACCCAAGTTTTTTTAAAAAAAAATCAAAGACCTTTCTTAACTCCAAATGCATGAAAATCAGTTAAAAAAACCAATTTAACGTATAAACCAACGTGCATTAAATGAACACGATTTTTCTGTGGGATCCCAAATCATTTAAGTAAGCAATAAATTTCATTTATACAAAATTTGCGGAATTCAAAACATGC
>JBBMEG010009799.1:0-32805 GCA_037832605.1 Cyclanthera cordifolia
TCTACGAGGGGCGGCCTAAGGCCAACTAGGTGTGTTGGATTACATGAGATGGTTGCAATGTTTTTATACATTTGTGCGCACGATGTAAAAAATCGAATCGTTTGAACCCAATGGGTGCGGCTGGGGGAAACAGTTTCACGACATTTCCACGAGGTGCTAGTTGCAGTTTTACAATGTCATGAGGAGCTTTTAAAACAACCAGAACCCATAACGAGCGAGTCGAACGACTATCGATGGAAGTGGTTCGAGTTAATTGACGGTTTTAGGTAATAAATTTTAAAACAATGAGACATAGTCTAACTGCTATACTTTTGTACAATTGTCTCGGTGCATTAGATGGTACATACATCGAAGTTCGGGTGCCGAAGGTTGACCAACCTCGGTACCGAACGAGGAAAGGTCATCTCGCGACAAATGTACTTGGAGTTTGTGCCCTCAAGGACGTATTCATTTTCATTTCCGCGGGGTTGGAAGGCTCAGCCCCTGATTCTCGTGTACTTAGGAATTCTCTAACACAACCGGACGGCTTGAAAGTGCCACACGGTAATATTGAATGATATCATTCCAAACTCTAACACATATGAATATTTAGATAAAGCTTTCTCAATATTCATGTATCTGTCGGCAGGGTGTTACTACCTATGTGATGAGGGTTATGCAAATGCGGAAGGATTTCTAACACCGTATAGAGGAGAAAGATACCATCTAGCTGATTGGCGGGGCGCAGCTAATGCTCTCACGACTGCCAAAAAGTTATATAATAGGCGACATTCGTCTGCTTGGAATATAATCGAGAGAGCGTTCGATAGGCTGAAGGGAACGTGGGCAATACTACAGAAAAATGGAAACTACGACGTTGAAACGAAAAGCCACATCATCATGGCTACCAGCTACATTAATAACCTCATCATAAGAGAGATGGGAGAAGGTTCCCTCGATGAATTCGATGATCAAGATACAGTTTCAACTGCATCTCAAGGAGAATGTATTGAACCGGATAATATAGACAGAAGTGTCCGATGAATGGAGTCAATTTCGGGAAATGCTTGGCGAGCAAATGTTTTCAGCTTACTGAATTTTCCCTTAAAGAGTTTATTTAACATTTTTTTCCAAGCATCACAGTTTGTAACTCCGTATTTCTTCCTATGTATACACTAACATTGTTAACATTCCTCAACTCTATTATTACTGTGTTATACTATGCACTCTTACAAACTATATTATTACTGTGTGCCACTTATAGTGAAATGTCAGGGTCGAATAGAACATTTAATAGACACCAGTGGACGCCCGTGGAGGATGCTCATTTAATTGATGGCTTGCTAGCCTTGGAGGGAAAATACCTCACAGCCCTAGGAGGCACATTTAAACCAGGGTACCTAAACACATTTCTAGCGTACATGCAAACAAAGTTACCAAATACAAAAATCAACAGCAATAGTATCGAGAGTAAAGTGCGCACATTCAAGAAACAATACCAGGCATTAAGGAGATGCTTGGGCCCGCTGGGAGTGGATTTAGATGGAACGACGAACGAAAGTATGTGGAAATAGACAAGGACACATTCTATGAATGGGTGAAGGTACTTTACTTATTCCCATTTACCATATTCATAATGAAATCGAACTTTGCATATCACTCTTCATTAATAATTTGTAATTTCCTCTTACAAGCACATCCTAGTGCGAAGGGTATTTGGAACAAACATTTTCCACACCTTGATGCACTCTCCCACATTTTCAGAGAAGACCGGGGCACCGGAAAATCGCACACCGATCCTACGCCTGCAGCAGCAAAAACAGCTTTGCCGAGGGAGGCTAGTCGACAGGTCGTGCAAGAAGATTTCCTCGACCTAAAAATCTGTAGGAATATTATGTCCCCGAGACACAGTCCTTCCGTACACCCGGTAAAGGACCAAGTGTGAATGTCGAGAACCCAAAATCTCCGAAAATGTGGAAATGGGCACCGCAAGTCATGGCGGGAGTCAATCAAGGACTAGTGGCACTAAAAGGAGGAGGGCGGGAAAGGATGTTGAGATACTCAATGTTCTCAAGAAGCACACCCAAATGACGAAGAGAAGTTGGACAAGACCATGAACTGGCAAATCCAGAGGCAGGAGTTAATAAATAAAAACAGAGAAGCGGCTATTAAGAAAATTGATTCTCTTACTTACTATACTGAGGAAGAACAAGCCGCTCTCGTGCATTTGGTGGAATGTGATGGAGACAAAGTAGCCACTTTCCTACAGCTAGACGCCACATGACTCGTAATTATTGTACCTACATGGTTCAGAGACATTCGTGAAATAATGTCGCAAATGTAAACACAATATTAATTAATATCAAAACCATCTTCTATTACGCTTCAAAGATTATTAATTAAGTATAGTCATATTAATTAATAAAATTAATTAAGTAAACACATTTCAGGATCATTACTTTGAATATCATGATCATTGAGTATAACATAATTTGTATACATCCATTCCAATATAATGGTATAATAATCATTTTTAAGTTATTATAATTTTAATTTTAAAATGAAGTTATTTATATATTATAATTACTTAAATATTACAATTAATTTCATATTATAATATTACATTAAATATATTGATCTTAATTTTTTTTTTTTAAACACTTCCCATCCGAACCTTGCACCCCAAACACGTTTTTAATTACACTTCTCATCCCAACCTTGCACCCCAAACACAGTTTTAATTACCCTTCCCATCCCAACCCATCCTTTCCCATCCAACCCGCCTTATCCAAACGCGCCCTTAAGGTATTACGAATCGTATTCAAATGAAAAATAAATTTTATCATAAAAAGTTCCCATTACAAAAAAAATATTAAAAAAACATACAATCCCTACACCAAAATCTACATCCAAATGAGCTATTTCATACAATTTCTTTACAAAAATCTACATCAAAACGGGTTATTGCTGCAACTTGTCCAGCTACGTCGAAGCGAACTATTGATTTCAACCACTCTATAAAAATGTACTTATCATTATTTCTAAACATTCAAAATTAAATCTTATTCTACTCACTAAAACTAATCACTTATATAAATCTACATCTAAAAACTCCCCTTGGATTATACTTCTGCCAAAAAAAAGATTTAACCCTTTATAACAGATAAAGTAAATTAAAAAAATTATAAAATATGTATATTACACTTAGAGGTTCAATTTTCTCAATTAATCCTTCTCCGTAATTTGTTATGAATAAATATCCCTTCATTTGTTTTAATATTTGAATATTTCTAAAAATAATCTACGATTTACTAAAATATTTAATATATATATATATTTGTGTGTGTATGTGTGTGTATGTGTGTGTTATAGGAAAAATATATCCTGAGATACTGAGATAAGGCCAAAATCCCCTAGGGGTCAGCTTATAAAGTAGACTGGGACCCCTGGCCAAGTCAGTCCCTTTCCTCGAGGGGTCGCCCAAAGTAGGTCTCGACCCCCAAAAAGTTGTCCTTTGCGGCCTCGACCCTCAAGGGTCGGCCAAAGAAGGAAAACACCCCTTAGGGGGAAATCCGTAGAGATTAGAACACCTTCTAGAAGTCGATTGAGTCCAAATGACGAAAATGAATACCCGTCAAGAAGGGGCAAGCCATGGAGGTCAAGGTTGATCGAGTCCAAAACCAAATCATGAGGAGATGGTCGAAGGAGAACACCCACTTAGGGCGAAAGCCCGAGAGGTTAGGACTCCTCTAAGAATCGAATGAGTACAAGTGACAACTGGATCCACCAATAATGGCCAGGAGTTACGCTGAAGGTGAACAGCCTTCTTAAAGGGAACAAGCCATGGAGGTCAAGGTTCACTGAGTCCAAATCCGATCCCCGATGGAATAGTTGAAGGTGAACACCCCGTAAGGGGGGAAAAACCATGAAGGTCAGAACTCCTCTAAGCGCCGACCGAGTCTATGTAACAACTGGATCCATCGATAACGGGCAAAAGTTACACCGAGAAGGCCCAGACCCCTAAGGGGGTAGCCATGAAGGTGGGGATCTGCAAGGGTTCACCGAGTCCAAGTAACCCCTAGACAAGACCGTTACATCCATAAGGTGTAATTGTAAGGAGTTACGACGGTATTCATTCCTGGCTTAATGGCGGACGTTTCTAAAGGTTGATCATTATGCCGCCATTAAGTGAGTTGTAGTGGTTACAAGGTTGGCTGCTATAAAAGATCAAGGGATTTTCCATTTCAATCTAAGCTGAAATATGCTAACAATCCTCGCAAGCTAATCCTAAGATTTCTAGCTCTCTCTAAAATCTTTCAAAATAGGGATCTGAGGCCCTGTGGCTCATACCATACCGATGTTCCTAATTATCGTTGTTTTGCAGGCAATTTCATCCTCAGTAAATAAATCTTTATCGTTGATTCTCGTTCACCATATTTCGACATCAACAGTTGTTATTTATGGGGATGACTTAGCGTTCTACTAAAAAAGCCAAACCCTTTCGTTTTTCTTTGAAGATGACAAACAACATAAGTCATAGTAACAACGTCATCGATAGAGAGTCAGACGACGAACATGCTTTGAGAAGAGTTGCTGCCAAGAGAAATGAGCAAGATCTAATCGAGAACCACCCAAAACCTAAAAGTGGGGAGCCTATGCAAGGAGCAGATTGAGGTTCACAGCCTTGGAAGAACAAGATCAAGAAATGGCAGAGAACCTTGGTTAGTTGATGCAGTTACTCAAACAATGTCATCGCTAAGAACCAATAAACACAATAGGAGGTTGTGGCACCTTCACATGTCTGGGAGCAAACTGCAACGGAAAGATCCACACCCTTGGTGCGAGAGCGTTAGAGAGGGAAAGCCTTAGCAACCGAGGCTCCGAGAGGGGTTCCCTCTTAACACCCAAAACTGGTCGATCGTCTTCGACTAGGGGTAATGATTTGAGAAAGAAGTAGTCAGTGCACCAAGTAACCTCCAAAAAGTAAAGAATATCGCCTTATAACACAATTTGTTCGGAGCAGCCAGCCGCAGAGTAACCCACAAAGGACATGTACTCAGCATCTGAGAGGTCTAAATGCCTATGCTACGGGATCATACTTGGAAAATGACTTGAGAACGACAATCAACCAATTGTAGAAAGAGAGGGTGCCATAAAGAGCTAAAGACCAACTTTTGTTAGCTCAATTACGCATTCTCCAAGATCAGATTGGTGATATAAAGAAAGCACAAGACAAAGACAGGCTCGACCTGGATAATATAGTCGATCAAGTTGATCCTCCTTTAATTGATGAGATCATAGAGGAATCAGTCCTGGCGAAGTTTAAGTTGCCGACGAAAAAATTGTTTGACGGGTCCAAGGATCCTATAGAGCACTTAGACACGTTTCGGTCATGATGGAGCTCCATGGACTCCAATACACAATTAAGTGTAGGGCATCCTCTTTAACGCTCATAGGATAGGCAAGAAGATGGTTAAGGCAACTCAAAAGAAAATCCATCTCGTCATTCCAGGAGCAAGCCAAAGTCTTCGTCACCCAATTCTTAGGTGAGCGAGATCAAAAGAAATCGGTCACACATTTATTGATTGTGAGACAAAGGAGCCATGAAACCCTACTCCTAATGGCATGCTTCAACAACGAGGCGCTGCAAGTTGAAGGGTACATCAACGATATGACTCTAACAACAGTCATGATGGAACTTAAAGACGAAAAATCCATATGACCTTTAAAAAAGAAAGTCGCACTCACATATGTGGAGCTACTCACTCGGGCAAAAAAATACTTGAATACTCGAAAGTTGGAGGGCTCCCAAGGGAACACTGAAGAAAGGCGTTTAGTACTAGAACGTGAAAAGGCGGCTACCCTGTGAGAATCCAACAATAAAAAATCATGCAAGTAGAAGAAGAAGTATGACCAAAAGAGGGTACCTACCAGCCGATTTGAAGAGTTTAATTTAATTGTAGTACCGGTCGAGCAGATCCTGATGGAGATCTTAGAAAAAAAGGTGCTGAAATAGCTAAAAAAAAATCAAAGTAGGGGCTTACTAGCGAAATAAGGGAAAATATGCCACGATCTAAAGCAGTCCATAGAGTCCCTCATCCGTAGTGGACACCTAAAAGAGTACGTTGAAGGTGATAAAGCGTCTGAGTCCCCTAATAAAAAGAGGAGAGGCAAAGATTCACCACCACATCAAGGGATCCAAACCATCGAATGAGAACCTACAAGAGGCAGGTCCAACGAGAGCTGTGAAAAAGGAGTTAGAAAGATTACAACTTAAGACAGTCAATCAGCTAAAATAGACTTGAATACTCCTCATAGAGAAGCTGAACAAGGTATAGAAGAACCTCAATACCAAGCTCGAAAGCTTGAAAGGGTCCTGGTCGAAAGAGCCCTCATAAGCACTATGGGTGCACCGTGTGATGGTCATGCTTGTCTAGTGCGTGTTGCACATGGCGACATGCCCGTTCAACCCTACTTTATCATGCTTTTATGTTTTTTGTCATTATTGCATACTATGATAGTTTCCTTTATTTTATTCTAAGTGTTGACTCCTCGTCTTTTTCATATGTAAGGGTGTCACATCAAGTTAGAGCAAGTGACGCACAGTCCCACTACCTCTAAAGTGCGACTCTAACAAGAGGTCTTAGAGCCTAATTTGGCTCCGTTGTAGTGACAATGAGTTCACTTGTGAGAGAATTGGGACAAGTTCTATGTCGATCAGCTGTTCAACTTGGAAGAATAGATGACCGATCTAGCTAGAATGCTAGAGTCTGTCTAGCTTTTAGATTCTCGCCAGAATGAGATTGATGCCAAGGCTGACACGGTTGATGCGGTAGCTGGCCGACTTGATGGGATACCCGTGCAAGAGTTGATGGTGAGGGTAGATATCCTTGAAGATAAAGCCACACGGTCTTGTGGCAATGAGCGTGGAGAAAGCTCGTTGGGATTTTTCGCCCGCATATAGGAGCGCGTCAAAACTATTGACTAAGTGCAAAAGAAATGGCTCGATGGTGTCTGAGCTGTCCGAGGATATGAGAGCTACTATGGGCGTCATCAAGATAGAAATAGCTGATTTGAAAGGTAGAGTTAATCTCACCATTACGGTCGTGAGAAATCAAGCCTTAGTTTGAGGCGTCATTCAAACAAGGTAAAGGTGCCTAAACCAAAGCCCTTATGTGGGGTTCGAGGTGCAAAAGCTTTGGAAAACTTCATATTTGATATGAAACAATATTTCAATGCCACAAATACAGTTTCTGAAGACATGAAAGTCACATTAGCGACAATACTTTTGGCGGATGATGCCAAATTGTGGTGGAGATCACGCTATATGGACTTCCAAGAAGGAAGATGTATCAATGATAGCTGGGAGTTGTTGAGATAAGAATTGGGCTTACAATTCTTCCTCGAAAATGTTGAAGTTCTTGCAAGACGCAAGTTGCAAATGTTTAAGCACATTGGAACAATTAGAGAATATGTCAAACAATTTGCGAGGTTGATTCTTGATATTCGAGACATGACACAAAAAGACAAGGTTTTTAACTTTGTCAAAGGATTGAAGCCGTTAGCAAAGGCCAAGCTCTACGAGCAGAAAGTACAAAGCTTGACCAAAGCATATGGCGCCCCAGAGAGACTATTTGATTTGGTTAGTGAACCAACAGGGGAGAAGCCTCAAGAACGCAAACCTTCCCCGTCTAAAAGTGAAAACTCGTGGCAAAGGCCACATTACCTTACGAAGCAAAGACACAGATCTTGCTTCTTATGTGATGGACCTCATCTGGTGCACGAGTGTCCTATTTGAGAGATCTTTAAGGATCTTAAGATTGCTCTCGAGACAAACAAGAGACTTGAAGCTGAGTTGGTCAAATGCCACAGTAGCCAAGGTCGAGCAAGAAGAAATTGAGGTGATCCCTCGCGTTGGGAACATAAGGTATCTGTTCGCCTTCGATATAACAAGAGCCTAGCCGAGATTTGAGACAAAGTGTCTTGCAAGAACGTTCATCCTTGGTAAAAAAGAAGATGACATAAGTATAACCCGAAGAAAGAGTGGAAGGATAAACAAAGTGGAGTACCAAGTCATCAAGGTGATGCAAGAAGGTACGTAAATAGCTGGGTCAGTCCAAAAAGATACTCCAGTCAGTCCAAAGTCGTGAGTGCGATTCCTTTGGTGTCGAAGACAGTAGTACAATGACAACTTCCAAGACAAGAAGGCGAGAGACTCTAGACAAGTCATGAAACATCATGATTGTCATTCCCTTAAAGAATTCATTTGGGGTGTTAGCTGAAGAAACACAAGTAATGGATACAAGCCAACTTGTATAAGAGTTCTTCGACAAGTGGAAGAAAGTTGTAGGCACTAAGGTCCGCTGGGACCGCAAAATAAGTTGCTAGTACGATCGCTGAGTTCAGGCATAGTTGGTTGACAGGGTCGTCAACCGTTTAAGTTGTGGAGAATGTGATAGTCATGCTTGTCCAGTGTGTGTTGCCATGGCTGCATGCACGTTCAACCCCGTTTCATCATGTTTTTAAGTTATTTTGTCCTTATTGCATGTTAGGATAATTTTCTTTCATTTTATTTTATATGTTGACTCCTCGCCATTTTCATATGCAAGGGTGTCACATCAATTATGTGCCAAAATGTACTATAAGGGGGTATAACTTCTTGAAGCTTCCTTTCTACCAAGTTATTATATGATAAATGCAATAGTTGATATGTACCTTATTGTATTTTGTCATATTACTTTCAAAGATAAAATCATTTCTAAAACTCTCTTTCTCCCTTTTCGAAAACCTTTTCACAACGCCCGTGATAGAGGTTGCACCTGTTGTGCCACCCACTCTGCCATTTTGGTTTGGCTGATTTGCTCATCGGGTTAGAGCAAGAGTCGCACATTCGCTATTTCGCTGCCTCTAAAGTGCGACTATGACACACCGCACCATACCTAGAACATCAACCAGACAAGACTCCCTACTCTTTAGCATTTAGGGCAAAAGTAGTCACCCAGTTGTGATATACCTCTCATGTCTGCATATTGAGCGTTTGGCACATAACAAAAAGACCAGCAATTGCGAATGAGTTTAGATCTCCTGGAAGAAAGAAGAGGTCAAAAGCACGTAAAGATAACAAGAGTTCAACAATGAAGTCCTTCGGCCGCGTTGAAAAGGACTTTACGAGGACACCAAAGTGGCCTGCCTAGGCACCCACTACCTTGAAGGCATAGACTGGAATCAGATCCTCCATCTTTGGACCATGTACAATTTAAGAAATACTTTTTCAATAATATTATAGTCCAAATTTTTCAACAAATGTTAGCAATAAAGATTGTCAAATCATTCTATGAAAATCTCTCTAAATTTAAGCTAATGTCTACTAATTTATCATACTTTAAAGCTTAAACTATGGATAAGAAAGAGTAGAGAATTGATAGACATTCAATTGCAAAATTCCAAGTGATAAAAGCTCTAACATGAGCATACAACACTTGAAGAAAAAGTGTTATTTTCAAAATTATTTTTCTCCGAAAAATGAAAAAGAATACACAAAAAACAACAAAGTCATTAGGTGCTCTCAGAGTCGCGCCTGTTGGAACTCGGCCTATTAAGTCTGACTTGGACAAAATTAGTCCTAGCTGGAGAGCCCGAACCAGAATGTCACTTTCAGGCACGCCTTGAAAGATGCGGGAATCATAAGAAATCTGCACCAGATCACTGTGAAGTCGAAACTCGAGGCCAGCAAAGAAAGGTCAGCGACTTTTGCTACAATTGTGGCAAAAGGAACTTAAAGAGAGGCAAGAGGTACCATAGCTAACCTTCTCTTGAATTTTGTCCAACCTCGACCGATAATAGCTAGCCAGCATTATTTTTCAATATTACAAAGGCAGGAGAGCCTTTCACACAAATTTTCAAGTAGCAAAAGAAGCCACCGAGGAAGCCGAGCAATAGTAGATAAGTCTTTCTTGCGAGTACGAGCAACAAGACTCTCGATCACCTCGGTAGAAGTCCAGAAGTCAGCCAAGGTGAACTAAGGAAGACACTAAGCTTCACGAGTTTAGGCCAAGTCCCACTTGAGTTGATCGATGTTGAAGACCAAGAGAAGCGCATATGGCGTAAGTCTTCTGAGAGGTGCCGAGAAGGTGAAGAAAATTGCTTAAAGGCCTGCAGTCAAAAAGTACAAGGCCAGTCTAAAATTTTAGACAAAAATATGACAAAGTACGACTGTAGCAAGTATATTTGATGCATGAAGCGAGCTTCCTCTATCAAGACTTGGGAAACGTCTCTAGCGGGAAATGACGTGGGTAGTTTTCAACCACGGTCCATAGGCCATCAAACAAAGTCTTCTCCTCCACCAAGTCCAAAATAGTGTGGTACAGTTTTGGCAGGAGATAAGAGTCAAATCTGGGAGGGGGACCAAATGAAAATTTCCAAGGAATGCACGAGCTGACTCGGGCAGAAGAAAGAGTGTTGTCAAAGGTAGTGCTCATCCCATTAAAGTCTGGATCCGCTCTATAGTCTAAATCCTTTGGAACCTCTAGAAAATGAAGTTCACCATCCTCACCAACAGGAAGCAGGCAGTTCTGCAAAGAAAGGTCAACTATACCATTAATGGGAGACCTAAAACATAAAGAAAGAAGATCTCGAGCACTAAAGAAGTATTTGAAGCCGGAGTATCCTAGAGGTTGTGGACTCCAAAGAACATGTTTCAAGTGTTGGAAGCCACTTGCGCCGAAGCCAACATGACTATGCACTAGAATTCTTGAAGAGAAGAAATTAGAGGCAAACAAACCCTTCTCTCAAACATGGTGACATAAAGAGCCACTTCACCTTGAAGACATAGGTTGTACACTTCCTTGTTGCCAAGAAGCCTAAGGGTCACATTCGACGAAATAAAGTACTCCATCCTAAGCTTGTCTAAGTAATTTTGGGTCAATGTTGAAGCAATCGGTTCGGACTCTGACCCTACTACCAAGGTCTTACGTCTCTTTGACAAAATCCTCATAATCAAACGAGGGATCCATGAGAAAAATTCAAGAATGTACCTACATTGACAAAATTTCGAAAAAAGTGCTAAAAGGGACAAGTCTACAAAGAGAGCTTAATTAGCCTAAAGTTCAAAGAAAGAGTCTAAGGAATGTGAATCTCCACAAAGAGGGTCTACCTATTGATACGAATCCAACAACAACCTTATTATATTCAAATGCAGGAGCAACGACAAGATTCAAGAAAAATAATTTCTAAAGGCTTATAAAATTCATAGCAGAATTTTGGAATATATTACATATTTTAGCTTCTTTAATTTCAAATTTTCTCAAACATGCCCATAATTGCTAAAGACCTCTTAAATGAGTTTGATAGGTGTACTTAAAGCACACCTACCTTTTTTTTCTAGCATTTAAGCCTCTCAATTGATGTTCAATTGACTTTGGGCTTCATAAGTCTTATTTTCCACAAAGTGCATTTTAGAGATTTTCTAGACTTTTTTATTCCAAGCCCTGCACAAAATTTTGGAAAGGGCTTGTAATATCTCATTTTGGAGAGAATATTGATATTAAAACTTGAGTTTTCTTGACCTCACTTTGTGTTGTCTTTTTTTTAAATCTTGCTTTAGGTTTGAATGTAAAATCAATTCATTGGATTAGTCTTGATCAAACTAATTCTAGAGTGAGTTGTGTTAGGATCTAAGAGTGACTATCATAGGTTCTAAGCGAGATATAAGAGTGTATTCACCATTCTAACTTAACTCTAGGTTGGAATCGAGTGTTGAGTTTTCCATATTTCTGAGATTTTACAAGGATTCTAAAAGGACCTCTAGCTTTGTAAAACCAAGCAACCTTGGAGCTTATCATTTGGTATCAGAGCATTGGTCGACATTCCTTGGCCGGCTCTAGAGGTGAACTATCTTTACTTTGTTTTTGTTTGTTTTTTTTATCTAGATTTTGTTTTGAAAGAAGTAAGTGTATTCTTAGATATACGTTTCTAGAATATATTGTTTGTTCTTGGATTAAAAAAATCAATAGCAAAAAAAAAAAAAAAAATTTAAAGGATTCGAGGCACATTGAATCTAGTTTTTTGTAAGAAGTTTCAACATGTCGCATTATGCAGAAAATGTACAACATGCACCAGCTCTTAGTACGACGGTTCTTGAAGCTTTTCTTGAGATGAAAAAAAAGTTTAGGGAGGAAATGAATGAAAGAAGAGCATATCGTGAACGGAATTCTACGAGGTACACTAAACTTAAACCAATTTGGAATACTCAATTTAATTACATAATGATACTTTATGCACTAAAACTCAGCATATGGTTGAAGTAGAAAGTCATATCATTCAAAATGAAATGCATAGTGGTTTAGTTACAAAAAGTACTAATGTGGTTGAAAAAAATTAGAGTGTGATGAATTGCTTTCTTGTAATCATTCAACTATTGTAACACTTATTCTAGATTATGTATATGTTCGTGTGTGTGATTAGAGGAAAAGGCACCAAAGGCCAAAACAAAAGCTTGTGATTTTATTGGGAAAGAATCTTGTAAGAAGATATGTGAGAGAGAAAAAATGAGAATAGTTTATGGCCTTTAAAGAAAAATGAGGGAAAAGCCAATGATGTGAGTTTGTGTGAAAGATCAAATGAAATTAAATCTATTTTGTTTTTAAAGAAAAATATTTTTAGTCTTTTATATCAAGGAAATTATTATTTAACAGGTGAGCTTAAACCATGTTTCTCTAGCGTTTCTTTTGAGTTTTTTATGAGGCCAAATATCTTATACAACGTATTCAACCAAAGACTCCATCTAAAGTGAACAACGACAACAACAAAAAAAGGCAACTCATTGGTTTTAAGGAAATACCAAAAACTTGCTTCTAAATGCATCCATGGTAGCAAGCACAAGGTGTTCAAATCGGAATTGAAGATTTTGATTTGAGGACAAATCCTTTTAAAGAAAGGGGGATAATACGAATCTAACAACCAACTAGTATTTTCATGAAGAAGCAACTACATGAAGCAAGAAAAATAAGATTTTAGAGTTTTATAACTTATAATGTAGAATTTTAAATACTAGTTTTTTCTAGATTTCTTATTTTGGTACTTTTTAAGTTTAAATTTTGCCAAAAATGCTCATTATTGCTAAAAACCTTTTTGGATGATTTTGTTAGGTGTATTTAAAGCCAATCTACCTTTTTTCTAGCATTTAAGCCTCTCAATTGATGTCCAATTGACTTTTTGCTTCATAAGTCTTATTTTACACAAAGTGCATTTTAGAGTTTTTTTAGACATTTTGTATTCCAAGCCTTGCACGAAAGTTTGGCCTTAAAAAGGGCTTGTAATACCTCATTTTGGAGAGAATATTGATATCAAAACTTGAGTTTTCTTGACCTCACTTGGTGTTGTCTTTTTTTCAAATCTTGCTTAGGTTTGAATGTAAAATCAATTCATTGGATTAGTCTTGATCAAACTAATTCTGAGTGAGTTGTGTTAGGATCTAAGAGTGACTATCATAGGTTCTAAGCGAGATCTAAGAGTGTATTCACCATTCTAACTTAACTCTAGGTTGGAATCGAGTGTTGAGTTTTCCATATTTCTGAGATTTTACAAGGATCCTAAAATGACCTCTAGCTTTGTAAAACCAAGCAACCTTGGAGCTTATCATTTGGTATCAGAGCATTGGTCGACATTCCTTGGCCGGCTCTAGAGGTGGACTATCTTTACTTTGTTCTTGTTTGTTTTTTTTTTATCTAGATTTTGTTTTGAAAGAAGTGTATTCTTAGATATACGTTTCTAGAATATATTGTTTGTTCTTGGATTAAAAAAATCAATAGCAAAAAAAAAAAAATTAAAGGATTCGAGGCACATTGAATCTAGTTTTTTGTAAGCAGTCTCAACATGTCGCATTATGCAGAAAATGTACAACATGCACCAGCTCTTAGTACGACGGTTATTGAACCTTTTCTTGAGATGAAAAAAATGTTTAGGGAGGAAATGAAAGAAAGAAGAGCATATTGTGAACGGAATTCGACGAGGTACACTAAACTTAAACCAATTTGGAATACTCAATTACCATTACATAATGATACTTTATGCGCTAAAACTCAGCATATTGTTGAAGTAGAAAGTTGTATCATTCAAAATGAAATGCATACTCGTTTAGTTATAACAAGTGCTAATGTGGTTGAAAAAAAAATTAAAGTGTGCTGAATTGCTTTCTTGTAATCATTCAGGTATTGTAACACATATTCTAGATGATGTATATGTTGATGTGTGTGAGTTGGGGAAAAGGCACCAAAGGTCTAAACAAAAGCATGTGATTTTATTGTAAAATAATCTTGTAAGAAGATATGTGAGAAAGAAAAGAAGAGAATAGTTTATGGCCTTTAAAGAAAAACGAGGGAAAAGCCAATGATGTGAGTTTGTGTGAAAGATCAAATGAAATTAAATATATTTTGTTTTTAAAGCAAATTATTTTTAGTCTTTTATATCAAGGAAATTGTTATTTAACAGGTGAGGTGAAACCATGTTTCACAAGCGTTTCTTTTGAGTTTTTGTAGGAGGTCAAATATCTTATACAACGTATTCAACCAAAGACTTTATCTAAAGTGAACAACGACAACAAAAAAAGGGAAACTCATTGGTTTTAAGGAAATACCAAAAATTTGCTTCGAAATGCATCCATGGCAGCAAGCACATGGTGTTCAAATCGGAATTGAAGATTTTGATTTGAGGAGAAATCCTTTTAAAGAAAGGAGGGATGATACAAATCTAACCACCAACTAGTATTTTCATGAAGAAGCAACTACATGAAGCAAGAAAAATAATATTTTAGAGTTTTATAACTTATAATGTAGAATTCTAAATACTACTTTTTTCTAGATTTCTTATTTTGGTACTTTTTAAGTTTAAATTTTGCCAAAAATGCTCATTATTGCTAAAGACCTTTTTTGATGAATTTGTTAGGTGTATTTAAAGCCATTCTACTATTTTGTCTAGCAGTTAAGTCTCTCAATTGATATACAATTGACTTTTGGCTTCATAACTTTTATTTTCCATAAAATGCATTTATGAGGTTTTTTTCACCTTTTATATGCCAAGCAGTGAACGAAATTTTGGCCTTTAAAATGACTTGTAGTACCTAATTTTGCAGAGAATATTGATATCAAAACTTGAGTTTTCTTGACCTTATTTGTTGTTGTCTTTTTTGTCAAATCTTGCTTTAGGTTTGAATGTAAAAATCAATTCATTGGATTAGTCTTGATCAAACTTATTCTGGAGTGAGTTGTCTTAGAATCTAAGAGTGACCAGCAGAGGTTCTAAGTGAGATCTAATAGTGTATTCACCATTCTAACTTCACTCTTGGTTTAGATCAAGTGTTGAGTTTTCCATATTTGTTAGATTTTACAAGGATCCTAGAAGGACCTCTAGCTTTGTAAAACCAAGCAACCTTGGAGCTTATCACCTAGCCTAAATTTTGAAAATTTTCCTAAAGGTAATAAGTCTCTAAGAAGAAAGCCTAATTGGCTAATATTTCAAAGAAGGTGCTAAACAATGGTAAGTCTCTAAGAAAGGAGCCTACTTTGCCAAAAAGTGCTAAAGGGTGGTGATGCTTTGTAAGGAGAGCCTATTTAGCCAGTGTTTTGAAAAGAACGCCTAAAATGAGTGACACTTCATAAGGAGAATCTACTTGGCCAAAATTTTGAAATAGTGATAAAAAAGTGGAAAGACTAAGAAAGAGAGCCTACTTAACTTGAAAATCCTAAGTTCCAAATTACTCTTCAAAATCTGATGACTATAAAAGTTTGGAAATGAAGAGTGAGAGTAATGTTGTAGGAAAAATATATCCCGAAATACCTGGACAAGGCCAAAATTTCCTCAGGGATCGGCCAAGGGAAGCCTTGACTTATAAGGGGTCAAACAAGCGCCTCGAACCCCCCCCCCCCCGGGGTTAACCAAAGTAAGCCAAAACCCCCTAGGGCTCTACCAAAGTTGGCCAAGATCCCCCTTCCCCCCGTAGGTTCGAAAAAGTCGGCTAAGACCCTTCAAGGGTCGGCCAAAGTCGGTCATGAGCCCTTAGGGGTTGGCCAAAGAAAACTAGGAGTCATTGGGGGTTAGCCAAAGTAGGTTGAGACCCCCTAAGAGTCGGCTAATGTAGGCTAAAACCCCTCGATGGTTGGTCAGAGAAGGCCCAGACCCCACGGGAATTGGCGAAATAAGTCACAAACCCCACCGGGGTCGACCAGAGTAGGTCAGGACCCCTCGGGGGTCGGCTAAATAAGGCTAGGACCCCTCTGGGTCGCCCAAAGTAGACCACGACCATTCGAGGGATGGCTAAGTCTGTTCGCCCCCCACCAAGGGTTGGTTAAGTCACTTTAGCCTACCCCGAAGGTCGGCTAAGGAAGGCCTCAACCCCTGAAGGGTCGGCCCTCTTGTAGCCTCAACCCTCTAAGGGCCAGCCAAAGAAGGGAAACAGCTTTTGGTGAAACGTTGTAGAGGTTAGGACTCCTCTTAGAAGTTGACTAAGTTTAATTGATGACTAGATTCGTCGATAACGGCCAGGAGTTATGATGAAGGTGAATGCCCCTCTTAAGGGAGCAAGCCATGGAGGTCAAGGTTGATCAAGTCAAAAACCTATTCCTGAGAGGACGATCGAAGGTGAACACCCTCTAAGGGGAAAACCATGGAAGTGAGGACTCTCATAAGAGTCGATCATGTTCAAGTGATGACTAGATCCGCCGATAACGGCCAGGAGTTACACCAAAGGTGAACACCCCCTTAATGGAGGCAAACCATAGAGGTCAAGGTTGACTGAGTCCAAAGTCGATCTCCAGGGGACGGTCAAAGGCGAACACCCCTTAAGAGGGGAAAGCCGTGAAAATCAGGACTTCTCTAAGAGCCGAACAAGTCTAAGTAACAACTAGATCCATCTATAACGACCAGGAGTTATACCAAGAAGGCCCACACCCCTAAGGCATTGGCCATGGAGGTGAGGATCTGCAAGGGTTAGAAGAGTCCAAGTAACCTTCTAGACAAAACCTTGTAAGATAGCTATCAAGCTCTCTCTAAACTCTCTCAAAATAAATTGATGACTTAGGCATCAGAGGTTGTGTGGCTCACACCAAATTGGTGTGCCTAATTTCATTATTTTGTAGGCAATTTCATCGTCGATAAACAAATTTTTACCATTGATTCCAGTTAACCATTTTTTGGTATAAAAAAAAAAAAAAAAATATATATATATATATATATATATATATATTAGTTAATTGAAAAAAAAGGATTATTCAAAACTTATCCTTCTATTTAGTTTAGGAATTAATAAAAATTAGTTTAGGAATTTTTCAAAGTTTATAGTAGTATTAGAGACATTTCTTCTCAAAATTAACATAATTTCAAAATAATAAATAATTAATTAACTCGAAAACATTGTAATAGAGAAGAATACACCATTATATTCTAGTTGTCAAGTAACCACTTTAGGGCTATTTGGATGCATATTTGGAAGATGATTTAGTTTGTGCAATAAACTTAGTAGTTATTTTGAGCGATTAGAAATAATTATTGCAGGGATAGCTTGTCTGGTTGTAGATTTATATGGAGTAGTTGCAAGTTGATAGCTATTTTAGATGTAGATTTATGTGAATAAGTTATAGTAATAGTTCGTTTGAATGTAGATTTTTTAGAATTGTTGACAATGGCTTGTTTTGATGTACATTTTGAAAAAGAGATCGAGGTAAATAGTTAGTTAGGATGTGAATTTTCTAATTTGAAAATGTATTCAATTATGTAATATTTATCAACTTATCGGATTGTTCCTAGGTTAGATTATTATTAGTTAAAATATAATTTTGATCCAATTTTCTTTTATATTAATAATTGTATTTCAAAACGTATTAATCAATGTAAATTGATTTGTCTAATAAATTTGATGCTAATTTTAATTGAATGTGGATTTAATAATATCTTATTATTAATAATGTCTTGGTCAATTTAAAGTTAAAATTTATTGTAAAAAAAAAAAAGAAAAAAACCTTATATGTCCCATGACATAAAAAATGGTTATAAATAAGAAAATTTTCAATTTAAAGTCATAATAGTGGTGTACTAAAAATTATAAAAATAGTGTGGGTAGTATCATAATTCTCATCTTATGTGTTTATAACAAATTTAACATATTTTCTATAACTTTTAGAAATATGTTACATTTTTTTTATTTGTTGGCATTAAAATTGTTCAGATTATTGAATCTAATTTTATTAATATACATTTCAAATTTATCATAGATACTAATTTTTAAACTTTTTAATTTTATATAATATTAAGTGCAAAGTTCATAACTATTTATGATTGTTCAATAATGAGTTATGATTGAATCCATGACTTTTTAGATCCATGATACACATTAATATTGTAAATTTTATAAGGTAATGTAATATACAGATAATAAAAATTTATACACATTAAATTTTATTTTATCTAATTACTTAATAAAATTATTAATCAAATATCAATCTACATTTAATTAATAATGTACATAAGTGGACACAAAAAATTAAGAATGATTTTTAAATGAGGAATTATTTTGAGTAGTTTAGAAATGAGAAATCATTTTGATTGATTAGAAATGATAAATAATTGACTGATTAAAGATGAGTATTATATTGAATAGTTACAATAGCTCATTAAGATGTGGTTGTTAAATCTTCGTTTCTAGATACCTCTAAATCCAACATTCAAACACCCGCTTACGCATTTTGATCGTCTAAATGTAAGATTGTCATCAACTCACCCAACTAATCAATCTAATTGTCTAAAAACACAATTCAAAATATTATATAAATGTAATTATGAGTGTTGACCGAGAAATTTCTACCAATAATAAATTGGCACATCTTTTACAAATAAATTCAGTTAAATATTTGGTCAATTACAAATTAATAATTGTTCCATAACTAAATTGATCAAAATTTGGTTTGTTTGGATTTTAGTCCCAAATTTAATTAGGCCTTCATCTATGTAGTGAACCTAGAGACCCGTAAAGTCTAAGTTTAAGGTTCTGGCCCAAAGGCCCATGAAGCACAAACCCACAAGTTCATGATAAATAGAGAATTCTCCTTCAGTTATAGAAGTATTTTTAGTGGTATTTTTTTTTGTTTTGGGCAAGCTCTTACTCAAAGTAAACTCCGAGTTTGAACTTCATTCTCCAAAGTGAGTTTTCACATTCTTGTCATTGAATTTTTATTGTTTCTAAGAAGTAAGAATTCTAAAAGGGCTTCAAAATAGGGATGTCTCTGCAAAAAGAGCCTATGTAGCCTAAAATTTTGAAAAAGTGCTTAAAAGGGCAAGACTCTACATAGAGAGCCTGAAAACCTTTAAGTCGATAAAGTCTTAAAAAGGGAAAGTCTCTATATGGAGAGCCTACTTAGCCTAAAAATTCGAAGACATAGCCAAGGGTGGGTAAATCTCTACTAAGAGAGCCTACTTAGCCTAAACTTTAAAAAAAAAGTACCTAAAAAGTAGCAAGACTTCTGGGGAGAGCATACTTAGGTTAAAATTCAAAAGTGCAAACCTATGTAGTGAAATAAAGTACCTAAAAGATGGTAAGACTCCAAGGAGGGCCTACTTTCAAAATATTAAAATAAAGACTTATGCAGTAAGAATTTGAAAAATTGCCTAGGAAAGTGTTAGAGACTCCAATAAGAGGGCCTACTTAGTACAAAAATTCAAACAAAGTACCAAAACTTCAAAAAATGTCCTATTTAGCACCTAAAAAATTTGAACATACATTTATGGGGGTGTCAAAAATGAATAGTGCCTAGATAAGGAAAAAGAATTTTGAAAATGATTTTCGAAAGTCCAAAACGTAAAATGAGTCTCCTCCGAAACTATAGAAAATAAAAAATTTAATATGAATGAGAGGTAATATTTGACAAAAAACGTGACTGAATTTATGGAATGGAAATTTTATGGAAAAACTAAGCCATGGAAAAATCTATTAGGATAAAATATATTCCTTAAAAGAGAAAATGTCTTTTAGTATATGGAAATATTATTTAGAAAAAGATATTCTTAAATGGTTGCCAAAAAATGCCAGAACCTCTTAGGGATTAATCATGGTGGCCTTGACCCCTCCCCCACCCCCCCTGGGGTGTCGGCCAAGTCCAATCCAACAAAACACGGGGACGACTAAAGTTGGCTAGGACCTCATGAGAGTCGGTCAAGAAGGCTTCACCCCCTGGCAATCAATCAAGCTTAATCCGACCTCCCTCCACCTCCGAAAGGTCGCCTAAAGTAGGCTGGGCCCCAGAGTGGTCAGCTAAGGAAGCCTTGACCCCCCCCAAGGATCGGCTAAGGCCTATCCGACCCTAGGGGGTCGGCTAAGCCCAATTCGGCCCCGTAATGGCACCCAAGGGAGGCTAGGACCCCCAGGGGTCAACTAGAAAGGTCTTGACCCTTTAGAGGTCAGTCAAACCAAGTCCAGCCCTCCTAGAGGTCAACCAAAGTAGGTTTCGACCCCCCAGGGTCGACCGTGGAGGTCAGGACTTTCCCATAAGAGTCAATTGAGTCCAAGTGATGATTGAATCCATTGATAAAGACCAAAAGTTATGCATAGAGGGCCAGGGCCACCTTGAAGGGCCATCTGTGGAGGTAAGAACCTGTAAGGGTTGACCGAGACTAAAGCTAACCTTCAAGAAGATCTGTCAAATATGCGGAAGCCTTACGAGGGTTAATCGAAATTAGGACTCATTCTTTAACGAGTCGACCAAGTCTAAGTAAGCCGCAAGATCGTTATGTCGTAACGTAGCAATGACTGATGTTACAATGAAAAGTCATTGACCCCCCTAAGAGTCAGCCATGGAGGTTATGACTCTCCCCTAGGTTGTGTCGAGAGGGCTAGAACCCCATTTTAGAGGCTAGCCGTGAAGTTGAGAATCTGCAATGGTTGACCGAGACCAAAGCCAATCTCTAATGAGATAGGTCGAGCAGGCCAACCCCAAGATGGTAGGCCAAGGAGGTTAGGACTTTTTTGTGGACGAGTTGACCAAGTCCAGGTTGCATTTAGAAACGTTGCACCTATTAGGTGCAACGTCCTGAAGTTTCACCGAGAAGGCCACACCTTTGAGGGGTCGACCATAGAGGTGGGGACCTATAAAGGTTGACCGAGTCTAAGTAACCCCCGAGTTAAGACCGTTATACCTCTAAAGGGTAATGGTCAAGGTCGCTATTCATCCTCGCTTAATGGTGAACGTTTCAAACGGTTGACGATTAAACCACCATAAAGTGAGTTGTAGTGGTTACAAGTTTGACTACTATAAAATGTTAGGCCATTCTTCATTTGAATCCAAGTTGTACTACGCTAACAAACCTTGTAAGCCATTCTAAGTTCCAAAGCTATCTCGCTCAAATACTCTCTAAACACCTTATTGACTTAGGCATCGGAGACCATGTGGCTCACACCACAGCGGTGTGCCTAATATCGTTTCTTTTTACAGGCTTCTTGTTCTTGGTAAAATAAATCTTTACCGTTGATCTGGTTGACCATGGTTCGGTATCAACAATGGGAGTTTATTAAGCATTTGGACACTTTCATGTTTAATATAAAAGAGATTTGTTGTATTTTGGAGTATTTTGTGCACTTTGATTGCTTGTCATTGTAATCTTGCACAATTTGATTTTGGTTTAGCAAGGACGTGTAAATTTGTGGTTGGACATATTGTGATGCAGTGTTTGAGCATTCGGGTTTGTTAAAGGCTCATTCTCTAAAAGTATTTTTTATACAAATGTATTGTTTTGAAGAGTCAGTTTGTATCGGTTATGTTAACTCTGCTTATGTTGTTTATGTCGATTGAAGGTGATTTCTCTCATTGGTAAATTTCATGTTATTTGGAAACATTTTGTTTGGAGTCTTGTTTATGATAATTTCACTGTTTTAAGAGAAATTGTATATGAGAACATATTTAGGTTGTCATTGATGGCTTTAGTTCATTACTTTGTTGAACTTCTGATAATTCTGATCAAATTTTGATGTTTTGAAGACTGTTAGGTTTTGCTCTTGTTGAGCAAAGTTCTGATCTAAGTTTTACTGAAGTTATGATAGTTTGTTGCTCTACTAAGGCAAGTTTGATCCAGGTCAGTCTGGAGTTCTAAATGCGATGTATTTGTTGTCATTGTGATATGCTCTTCAAGAGGAAAATATGTTAATTGTGAATCACATTTCATTTTTTACCATAGGTTAAATTATATTTACCTTGAAAAGTTTGGTTAGGGTTATCCTAACAATTTGAAGTGTGTTTTGTAGAGCACTATATAATCTTATATTATTAGTTTTCTTATTCTTGGAGAGAGAGTGAGATAGCCATCATTTGTGCCTCTTGAAGTTTCAATTTGATGTTGGCAATTTTGAATGAAAATCATCTCTACAATTTAGATAATGGATGAAAGGCTAGTTAGTTCCCGAACCACTTTAAATCGGTGTATCGTTCTTGTCTCCATCATTCATATTTATTTAATTTGTTCATCTCACTTGATATTGTGATTTTGTTTTTAATTTAGAAGAATTCCACTTAAATTTCTGAACAACTTGTTTAAGAATGAAAAGAAAATAAAAGGAGTAACTAAAATAAAAAATGACAACTTAATTTATTTCGTCCTTTGAAAACAGCATCATCGGGAAACCCTCCTCCTTAATCTCCTTGGGAGCATTTTCTTTTCCCTTGTTTTTTGGTCTTCAAGAAGGTTCAAACGGCTATGAAGTGGAAAAAGAAACATTTCGGAATTAGGTTCGACAAGATCATAAAAAGAGGCCTTTTTGACGCTTTTTTTGTCAGTGTGGCGTAGTACATGGGAAGGCCAGGCATTTTTCCTTTCTTTTTTTCTCCGTTTTGTTCTAATTTTTGCTCAAATTCATCTTAATCTTAACCCCATCATAGTTTCATTTAAACTTAGTTTTTTGTTTATGGAATATAATTGATAATTCTGAACAACAAAATATTTAACCTGCTATCACAATGTACACGAAGATTAATTAGAACATGTCCTTATTTTTGCGATTTTGTATCATCTTTCTTCAGAAATCTAACTCCATTTCTTCCAAATTCAGCAAAAACAGTAACCTCTGTATTTTTTTTTTTTTGAAAAAATCATATATTAAGCAAACAACCAACGAAACAACCAATACAATCCTCCTTCATCCTAGAGGCCACGTCGGAGGGAGAACTCCCCTCAAAAAAGAAAACTCATCCTCTTCAGAAGACGATGAAAAGTTCCAAACGACATGATCCCTACAAGGGCTTTTGGCCAATCCACCCCATTACACAACCTATTACAATGAAAAAAGAAAACTTTCCCAATCCTTTGGGAGATCACACCAATATCAACAACAACATTGGTGAATTCAGAAAGGTCCCTATCAACCCCATTCAAAGCATGTACCACACCCTTAGCATCAGATTCCACAAGAATAGGAGGGAATCCAACGACAATAGTCCACAATATTCTTCAAACCCTCTTTAATCGACACACCTTCAAGGACTTTGATCGCACAATTCATGAATCCAGATTTGACTCCAGCAACGATCGGCTTGCCTCTGCAGTCACGAACAATCCAGCCAATCTTCCCAGCTCCGGAAGGAGGACAGACTGAAGCATCTGAGTTAAGGTTCCAGCATCCTTGTGGAAGGGCCTTCCACCTAACTTCCATAGGCCTAGGCACACTCCCAACAACTCTAGACCCCCCCGGCAAAAGAAACAGCAAAAGCATTAATCATATTGGACACTCTAGTCCGTAGTCTATGGAAAACACTAGAACCTTTGCCAATTAAAACCTCATTCCTATTGTTCCATAAACTCCAGATAATAATCATAGCTTTAAACCTATATTTTTTCCCCAAATCTCAAACATATCCTTTTTCCCAAAAATCAATTCATTTGTCCACTCTCCCAAAAAACTCCTTAAAATCCACTAAGGAAGGGAAGATTTCTCTCCACAACTTGATTGAATGCTTACACTCCTTCAAGACATGCATATTCGTTTCTCTTCTTTTGAAGCACAAAGGGAATCTAGTATCAATGTCAATTCTTCTACCGTAAATGTTACATCTGGACGGGATTGCATTCGCAATCACATTCCACGCCCCAATTTTAACCTTAGGGAGGCAGCGAGTGTTCCAGAAGTTGTCCCAAACAGAGGCATTGACAGCCCCCTAGAGGGAGACGTGAACCACGATTTGCAAGATCCATCGCTAACTGATAAACACTTCTGATCGAAACGCAACCTTTGGGGCAATGATTCAACATAATCTCATCTTTCCCACCCGCATCACAAAGAGGGGTGCTAGGAATCACCCGCATCATTGATAAACACTTCTGACCGAAACGCGAGCCACGATTTGCAAGATCCATCTCTAATAACATCTCTTTCCACCTACCAACCTCATTAATAAGATCAGCAACTTTTTTGTTCCCCCAATCCCTTGAAAAATTGATACCATAAGGATTTCCGACTCTAGCAATCCAACGGTCGTAGCCAACCCCAATATCAAAACCATTCCTAAATTTCCATCTGTAGACTTGATCAAAACGCTCTCTACCGCATAGAATGCTCTACCAAGCAAAAGAAGGGTTACTTCCCAGCTCAGATTTTAAAAATTTTGATCTTTGAAGTACTTCTCTGAGAGCAATCTACAAATAAGACTATCGAGGTTTTTGAAAATTCTCCAACTATGCTTAGCAAGCATAGCTTGATTAAACATATTTAAGTTTATGATCCCCAAACCTCCCGAATTCTTCCTCCTGCAAAGACTTTTCCAGGCTACCCAGTGCGCTCTACTCCTATCCCCATCACTCCCCCACCAAAACTTAGCACACAGCTGCTCCAGGCTATCGTTAAAGAATTTCGGGAGTTTAAAATAACTCATCGAGTAAGTAGGAATAGCTTGGCCAACCGCTTTAATCAACACCACCTTGCCCCCTCTCGAGAGCATTTTCCCTTTCCATGCTTGAAGACACTTCTCAAGCCGCCCCCTGACTGAGTTAAAGAACGCTTTTTTTGTCTCTTTAGTTTTGCGACGACATCCCCAAATGCACACTCATATTATCATTTATCTTAACCCCTAGAATTTTACTTAGAGCGATCGCTCTATTTTTGTCAATACAACCAGTGAACGAAGCACCCGATTTGTCAAAATTAACCTCTTGCCTAGAAACAAGTTTGTAGCAATTCAAAATATTTTTGATTTTGGAACAACCATCCTCATTTGCCCTGAAAAAAATCAAGCTATCATAAGCGAAAAATAAATGAAAAATAGGTGGGCAAGAATGATTAATTTTAAGCCTTTTAAAAGAATTTAGAGATCCTTCCCTGTTAAGAAGAGCTGATAATCCCTCTACTACAATCAGGAACGAGTACGGTGACCGCAGGTCCCCTTGCCTAAGTTCTTTTTGCGGCGTAATCTTCCTAAAAGAAGAGTCACTGATCTTCACAGCATACCTGAAAAAACAAATACATCTATATACCCTATTGATCTAGCCCTCACTAAACCTCAAATTCCTCATCATAACAAGAAGGAATCTCCATTCCACCCTATCATAAGCCTTGCTCATGTCAAGCTTAAGTGTTGCCCTCTCATATTTATAGTTTTTACCTTTAAAAATCGAATGGATGCACTCAAAACCCATAATCACGTTATCAGTAATAAGTCTACCCGGCACAAAATCAGCCTGGTTAGGGGAAATAGCTTTGTGCAAGATTCTTTTGAGCCTATTAGCCATGGTTTTAGCAATAATTTTGTAAATAGTATTATATAAACTAATAGGCCTAAACTCTTGGATCTTAGAAGGATTAGAGACTTTAGGGATAAGAGCAATGACCGTTTGATTCAACATATCAATCTTTTCCCCTTCATTAAGGATCCCCAGGCACACCTCACTCACAACATTGCCCACAATGTCCCAATACTTTTGAAAGAACCGGGCATTTGTACCATCAATACCATGGGCTTTAGACAGATTCATCTCTCGTAACGACAACCCCACCTTCGACTTATTAAATGGCTTGTCCAAACAGGCCGTATCATGATTAGAAATCTTTCTTTCTACTCTCAAAAGCACACGCCTAACAACCTCGTTGTCCTACCCGACATTAGACTATAAAAGCTTTTTAAAATAGTCAATAGCTACCAAAGCTATGTCCTCAGTCCTATCACCCTAATTCCTCATCTCATTCCTAATTCTCTCAATATTATTTCTTTTTTTCCTTTGGGACGCTCTCATATGGAACCATTTGGTATTTCTATCTCCCCACTTCAGCCAATCCTCCCTCGATCTTTGTTTCCAGAAAATTTCTTCCCCTTCGAGGATTCTTTCAATGCAACCCTCCGTTCTCATGATCAACTCGAATCTGGCAATGTTGCTCTTAAGCAACAATCTTTCAAGCTCTCTTTCTTTTTCCATAATCGCCCCTCTAATTGACACCCTCAACCTATTCTTATTCCACCTACTCAAATAAGAAGACACATTTTAATGCTACAAAGAAAAATGTCAGCATTGAATCTCCTAACACTAATCCTTTCCCAACAATCTCTAATAATCACCCCACACTTATCATGCATCGCCCAACTATCCTCAAATGTTAAAGGCTTGTCACTCCCCTAACCCAACTTGTATCACAAACACCCCAACCAAAATCAACAATAATAGGTTTATGATCCGAAAAATGGAAATTTCTATGAACCACATATATTTTACCAGATGAAGCAATAAAAGAAGGGTTTACGAAGTACCTGTCGAGGTGACATCTGGTGGCAAGCTTGTCCATTTAGTTTTTGATACAAGTGAAATTCTCCCCGGCATACCCCAGATCGATGAGCAAGCATTCGTTAATCACCTCTCTAAAGTCCTTCATACTTGACTCACACCTGTTGCAACCAAAACTTTGCTCCCCAATGTCCATAATCTCATTAAAATCGCCTCGAATAATCCACGGAAAATCACGAGCCTCCCTCAATTTTCTTAGCAAATCCTAAGAATCCTTTCTTCTAACTAAGACTGGATTCCCATAAAAATCAGTAAACCTCCACCACACATCATGCTTCTTAATGATCGCATCAATGTGCCCATGAGAAGAAGAACTAATCTTGACTTCCAACGAAGAGTTCCAAAGGAGTACTAGATCTCCAGTAGCCCAAATACTCGGCACACACCAACAACTATCACAATCAAGCAACAACTTGATTCTATCCATTACCACACCACTACTCTTTGACTCTCTTAAAAAACTAATTTGAGGTCTATAACTAAGCACTTCATGGTGAAGCACCATACAAGCCAGGGGGTTTCCCAACCCCCGAACATTCCAACATAATATTTTCATTGTGTCCGGCGAGACTGCCAACAGTCTTCTCCGATATCCCGCTGAATTTCTAAACGTAGTCAGTTCTTTCCTTTTTACCATTAGTTTAGTTTTCCATCCCAACCAAATCATGCTTTTCCCCGCAGTGAAGACCTTTCGAATTTTCAACATCCATTTCACTCCCCTGATTAACTCTGTCTCTGATTTGAAAAGCCGAACCAACTTCCCCTTTTCTGCAACTCCTTTTTTGGTATGCAACGCCTTTACCAAAATTGCCTTCTCCATACCCTTTTTCAGTCCCAAAAAGTTTTCGACGTTTCTGAAACCCTTCTCTACACCTATGTCTCGCGTCTTCTCGCCATCACTTCTTTGTTCCCGAAAAAGTAGGTTGCAGTCAGAAGCCGTTGCAGCTCTACACGAGTCACCGAGCGTCCTTCGACTCGGGCGTTGCTGAGCCGAGCCATGACTCACCGATTCAACCCTCCTTGTTCTAAGTAACCTTTCTTCCTTCTCTTGCTGCAACTCTCTGGTTCCATCCTTTTTCTGGTTAGAATCCGCTCCCACACCTTCCCTTCCAACAAACTCCCCATCTTCTTCTCCCTTCTTTGAAAAACCATTTTTTCCCCAAGCTGCAACTTTTCTTTCATTGCCCTCCCCTCTTCCTCTTCCTCCAGCTAACTGAAAAATAAAGAAATTTTGGTCCTCTATCCAGCTTTCTTCCTTAAGACGAACTCTGAATGGCCACGGTTTTCCTTCTTCTATCACCACATAGGAACAATTTTTTGCACTGTGTCCCAATCTACCACATCCTCTACAAAACTCAGGGAGCTTCTCATATGAGATTCGGACCCAGTTTTCTTCAGTAGTAGCACCATTGTTCATCTTAACAACTCTTCTCAATGGATTAAGGATGTCTATAGTAACTTTGATACGAATAAATTTACCTCTATTTCGACAATCTCCTTCTCGATCCCAATTTATGAACTCCCCCAACATGTTACCCAACCTTCGTGCTTCTCCTTCCGAATGACTAGCCGGCGGGACATCGTGAATCCGTATCCAGAAAGTAGCCTTATTCAAACTTAACTCTGAAATCCTTCTTTCACCGCTCATCTGTTCAAACAACAATAGGCCATTGTTAAAGATCCAATGACCTCTTTCCACCACCGTCTCTTTGATGATTTTATAGAGAAGGAACATAGGAAAGTATTGGCTCCAAGCACCTCAATATTCACCCTGTTCTCAGTATTCCAAATTTTTTTAATTAGTTTCCTAAAGGCATCTATACTAATCAATTAATCAGCAAGCACTTTGCAAACAATATCATTCTCCAGTTTTTCCTTAAAATCTTGGATTTCCTCGTCGTCCAGCACAAATACTTCTCCTTCCTCCTCCTCTGCCAGAACCAAGCCATTAATTAGATTAGCAAAAGCTTCCGCATCCATAAACACAGTGCCTCACCACCCTCGCCTAAACTCCCCCCCTCCTGTTTGCAACCACCCTGCCTTTCCCCTCAGCCTTAACCCACACACTCCCCACTAGAAGGACCTCGAACTCTCAAAACTTTTGTAACATCTATACTTAATCATGAAATTTTGATATTATGTGTACTGTATAATTATGCACCCGGCAATTAGATTTTAATTTGTCTCATTTTCTTCGCTCAACTTTTTCTCATCTCACGCTCAAAATGATATTAAACTAAAAAACATTAGAAATTTCATATTATGGGGAGTCCTCCCAAATATTTTTATGATAATATGGATTAGATCCAAATGTTTGCTTGATAATTTTATTGGATCAAATATCCATCTGAGTTTATAAGTTTTAATATTATTTAGATAGTGCAGACATCCACTTCATAATTAATTGGCTATGAGAGATGTAGCTCACTTTATCTTATAATTTTGTTAAAGAATCTCACTTTTTCAATGTGGGACAAATGATAAGTATGTCCTACACTTTTTATAGCTAATTGAGTTTGAGATGTAATCACATAATTTCTTTTATGGAATCAGAACTTATTAAGCTCAAACGGGTATTCAATTCATCTAAAGGGGATGTGTTGAGAATCTTAGTATCCCACTATGAGTTACTTTTTCTATAACCAATTAATTTTGAGAGGTATACTCACACTTTCTAATAAAATATTATATTCCTAAATATTTAAAATAGTACTTACATTTACAATTATTTAGGATGAATAGTTAATGAAAAAGAATTTCATATACTTAGTAATAAAGTACGAGCATTGTGTTGCGTGTTGAAGGGATGGCTTAGGTCCAAAGTTATATGCCATTGCGCCCGAGGACGTAGATGACTTTCAATTTACATATTTTTTGAAACATGAGCTATTTATTTTCTCCTTTCTTTTTTCATTTATCAATTGGTTTCTTCTTCAAATGAAAAACCAATGAATCATTATTGTTGTATTATTATTAACATTATGAACCGGAGTGTGGTATTATTAAAAAAAATAGAGAGAAATGTAATAAAATAATGAAGAAAGCTTATAATTGCTGAACGTGATGATATTAATTAGCCATAGAAGTTAGTGTCGTGTCCATTTGTTAAGCTTATGAGTATGGGGAATGGGATTAAAACTTTGAACCCTCATTTCCATCTTAAAAATATTATGATTCAAATTAAAGATATCGTAATCGTTTTTAAAATTTACATTCTTTCATAATAAGAAAATATTTTCTACTTAAAATTGATAAGAATTACACATTTATTTTTTTTCATAAACAAAATGATATTTAAACAAAAAAAAAAAAATGAAACAAATTTTGCCACACCACTCTTAAACATAGACTATTGTCTTTAATGTTGCTTGACACCAAAGCTTTTTGGTGTCAGTTTCTACCCTTCACTAAATGTCTTTAATGTCACATGTATTGATGACGGTCGTTTGTCCAACACCAAATATGAAAGATGTCGACATATGACCGACACTAAAACTCTGGTTTCTACTAGTGCAAGCAAAGAATAAAGGCCGCCATCAAGAACAAGGCGACTACCTCCTCAATCAAGTGGCTATAATCGAGAGCCTCTCAGTTGTTTTCTCTACAAACGCCCGCATAAAGTATATGAATGCACAAACCTGCTAGCCCTTAATGCTCTACGAGTGTCACCGGAGGAAAAGATAAGGACCGAAGAGGACGACAAAGTCGAAATGGTGCAACTAATAGTCTTCGAAAAAGACGAATAGAAAAACCATCACGTCGGTGCGCTCAAGTATCTGTCGACCTTGCAAAAGAATGTCAAGCCAAATGAGTCATCAAGAAAAGGCCTTATGTATGTCGATACCTGGATAAACCATAAGACAACAAAAAGCACTTTGGTTGACTTGGGAACCACCCACAACTTTATGTCCGAAAAAAAAACAAGACGTCTAAATATAAGCTGGCATAAGGAAGAAGGACGGATGAAAGTCGTCAATTTTGCAGCCTTACCCATGACAGAACTCGCGAAGAGCGCGAGTGTCAAGCTGGGCGATTGGACAGGTAAAGTTGACTTTGTGATTGTCAAAATGGATGACTTTGATATCATATTGGGGATGGAGTTTCTTCTTAAGAAAAATTTCCTTCTCACTGAATTTTTAGTCATCACCGGGTCCAACCCCACGAACGTGAAGACGAAGATGAAGCACCCGAATAGTGTGTGCTTGCTGACAACCCTCCAGATTAAAATAGGGCCCGTGATGGCCGAGACAATTAGTCTCGAGTCAAGAAGTCTCCCAGAAAAGATAGGAGACAGAAGTCTGTGATTGGGCAAAAGTTCCCCAATGATGCGCCCATGCGCACAAGTGTCAGTGTCAGCCTAACACTTGTCTAATGCGTGTTGCTCATGGCTGCATGAACCTCCAACCATCTTTATATCATGTTTTCCTAGTATATGATTTACTTTTCATATTATTGTAATTTTCTTTATATTTTGGAGCCTTATGACTCCTCACCATTTTGATGTTCAAGCCTGCCACATAAAAAATGTGCCAAATTGTACTAGAGGAGGGTATGGCTCTTGAAGCTTCCCTCTTACCAAGCTATTGTATGATGAATGCAATCGAGTTTATGCAATCGAGTTTATGTGTTCCTCACATTTTCGAAAACCTTTTAACGAGACCCGTGATAGAGGTTGCACCCGTTGTGCCACCCGTACTACAATTTTCGTTTGGCTGACTTGCTCGCTGAGTTAGAGTAGGTGCCTCACGATCGCTTACAAAGACAATGAAGTTGGATCGTGACACATAGCTCCATCAACATTAATACGTATACTCGACTACAAAATCTATGACTCACATATTCAAACTACCCAATCCATGTATACAAAGAACTCAACATAAACAATTTATGTTTTATTTTTCTTCCTGTTGATGCCGAAAAATGGTCAACGGTCTATCCACAGTACTATTTGTTTAGATGAGGACGAAAGGGCCTGCAAAAAAGATGAATTTAGGGCACACCGGTGTGGTGTGAGCCACATGGCCTCCGATGCCTAAGTCAGAAACATAATTAATGGAATAGTAAGAAATACTAAGAAATGGCTTAAGGTACTTAGCTTAGGAATCGCCCCTTGAAAAGGAGAAATGAACTGACTATTATAGCAGCCGGCCTTGTAACCGCTGCGACTCACTTATGGCGATGTAATGGTCGGCCGTTTAGAAACGTCCGCCATTAAGCCGGGTATGAATACCGCCATAACTCTTGGTCGTTACCCTTTAGAGGTGTAACGGCTTTGATTCTGGACTCGGTCGACTCCTCGGAGAGTCCTGACCTCCACGGTCGACCCAATGAGGTCGACCTACTCGTTGTAACGGGCGACGCCACGTGGTGCAACGCTTCCAAACGTTAGTTGGACTCGGTCGACTCTTCGGAGAGTGCTGACCTCCATGGTCCATCCACTTGGAGGGACCTACTCGTTGCTGGACCCGAGAAAGGTAAGGCTGCAAGGGCCGACCCTAGGGGGTCCTAGCCTTCCTTGGCTAACCAGCTACAAGGGCCGATCCTGAGGGGGTCCTGGCCTTCCTTGGCTGACTCCCGAGGGAGTTGGACTTGTTTGGCCGACCCCGGGGGGTCGGAAATGGGCTTGACCGACCCCTGGGGGTTGTGACCTCCATTTAGGTGACCCCCGGGGGATCGGTAATGGCAAGGCAGACCCCCACGGGGTCGGAAATGGGCTTGGCCGGCCCCTGGGAGGTTATGGCCTCCATTTGGCCGAACCCCGGGGGAACGGAAAAGGCATGGCCGACCCCCGAGGGGTCAGAAAAGGTGAGGCAGACCCCCGGGGGGTCGGTAAAGGTGCTGGCCAACCCCGAGGGGTCGGCAGAGGTGTGGCCGACCCCTGGGGTGTCGGCAAAGGAGTGGCCGACCCCCGGGGGTTCGGCAAAGGCGAGGCCGACCCCCGGGGGGTCGGCCTCGGTCCTCTTGTCATTTGTTCGGGTTCCTCCCTCTTCCGAGGATTTCGGGCCACATTTTATGTTACAACATTACCGTCACTCT
>JBBMEG010009819.1:0-20713 GCA_037832605.1 Cyclanthera cordifolia
TTTAGAAAAACTTGGGCTATAATTACAATCCAAAAGTAATAAAGGGGTCAATTTTTCAAAATTGAACCAACTTCTACCAACTTCCCTTTTGTTTTGCTCCTTGAACATCCTCGGCCATACAAATTTGGACAAATTTTGGTATTAAGAAAAAATGGACAAATTTTGGTATTTTTTTAGATGGGCTCAAGAAATGAATTATGAGACACAACTTCCATACTCCTACCGATATGGTAACATATTTCTTTTGGTAATAAATTTAAACTTGATGAATAAAATTTTATATATACAAGAAGCAAAGCTCCAGCTGCATAATGAATGGCGTGACCTAACATCAGATTAGGAGTTCAATTCTCTCATTCCAATTATAGTTGAATTTAAAAAAATAATAATAATAAAATAAAAAACTCTAAACCATCCGCCAAAGTCGAGTAGAAGAAATAATATGATGCAAAATCATTTTAACTTAAGCTAAAGCTGTGATCAGTGTTCAACATAACTATTAATCAATAAGCACAAAACCTCGCTTTATATACTCCAAACAAGAAAATGGCAAATTTAGAAAACGTTCTACTTCAAGGGATTTGGATATCAATGTGTTCATTAACAAATCTCGGTCAAGATACTCACATTTCATTTCGTAGCCTCTGCACACAACTAGAGATGTATTGCAAACCCAGGGAACCGCCACCGTGAATCCCAACCCGGAAGAACTTTCATCAGAGCAACTGCCATCTCCCGTCAGAACATCCTTGTAAGCTCGGCCGATTTGAGATACGTACTTTCCCATTGGCAATATATGTTCAAGAACAGATGGGACAGAGCCATCCGGATTCGAGAGATCGGCATCCGAGTGAAGGTTCACCACCACAGTTCCGTGTTTAGGATGAAGTCGCTTACTGAGTGCTTCAAGAAATGTAGAATTTGGATCCCAGAGTTTGCGAGGGAATATGTCGTCTCCGTCATAAGCATCGATGAAGACCAAGTCGTATAAATTGGTCGTGTTGCAGATGAAATCCTCACCATCTAATTCATATAGGAAAAGCCTTTCGTGGATGCCTTTCCACATGACATCGTCGATGGGTTCAGGTTTGGGAGATGCACGCTCTCCTGATGCAGTCATAATTGAGAAAGCTGGGAAGCCCATTGCTTGGATTGAGGCTGAGATAACAACAGGGTCGATTTCTACTATGTCAACGTTCGCACCTGAAACATCAAGGATCTGGTATGAGCTAGCTTCACAATTAATCCTTTAATTTCAGAAATACCTATTCTACCAACAGAACTAATCAAAGTAAATACTTGGAGTTGGAGCAATATGTTATAAAAATGGAAATGAAATAAAATGAAATAAAATAAAATAAAATAACAATCAAACAAAAAGAAGCATATGCAGTGAAATGATATTTTATCATCAACAATGATGGCAACTTTCCATGAGTAGATAAGGATAGAAACTCAGGTGCATGGGTGTGGATAGAAATTCAGCCAAATATACAATGAAAAGTAGGCAAGAATCTAAAATTACTCTCTTTTCTTAGGTATACCGAATGCACTGAATATTTACTTAGTTTTTTACAAGATTGAAGATAATTTACTTAATAATCCACCCTTGTCATTATTCCTTTGCAGCTCTCGGTTATTTTAAAGTTCAAGTTTCCATGCTTTTTTCATTTTTTTGATGACTTGAGAACTTGGAGCTTATGCTCCTCCAAACCCGGGGCAAGTTGCAATAGAGAGTATTGAGACTTAGGCACAATGCGCAAAAAATAGTGTAGTTTTTGTTTGTATTTTCTGGTGAGGCACACTTGTAAGAACAAAAACATTCATGAAGAAATAACATACTAGGAATAAGCAGATTAAAAAGAATACTCCAATGATTAATGAATGTTGATTTTTAATTAATAAAGAACAAAAAAAACCTTAAACACCAGGATTTTTGTGTCAAGGGTTAGTTAGTTAAACTTAATTTTACATGCCTAGAGTACATTTTTTTACATGAGTATTGGTCTATTCAAGGCAAGGCACTAGACCTGAGCCTGCATCTGAGCTTGCTTTTTAAAACACATGTCATCCTCTATCATCATGATCATGCTACTCTCAAACAACGATGTAACAACATTACTTGTAACCGTTCTAGACTTTATTCAGGTAAATTATTGTCGCTATGATCATTGACTAATACTCCATCACAACTTGTAGATGCAGAAGTAAAAAACTCACCTTGAATTTTACTTGCTAAAAATAGAGGCAAGCTCCCACCACCATGACCAATGCATAAAATACGTAATTTCTGGTTTCCTTGCATTGCATTCAAAAGGTCATACCCACAAGATGCTATCGTGGTCAACCCAACTGATACCATACTCTTTAGATCTGAAATTTCAAACAGATAATTACATAAGTCATGTTATATTGTTCAAATTCCTCATGATTCTCTCAATGTGCCAGAAGGTAAGATTTCATCATATATAAATATCTAAGGAAATAGAAAGAAATGCTAGAGCAACACTTGAACAAGTTAAGAAACTGGGAGAAAATAGATTAAGAAATTACAAGGAACAGCCAAGCAATAAGCCTGCTGCATAAGGAAAATTGAGTCGGGTTCTGATTCCCTGTAAGCAGCCATGACTTTAGCAGTGCTTTGGCGAGTATTGTCATTGAAACGAAGCGCCCGCCATTGATAACCAAGAATCCCGAAGCGTCCCTCGTTCTTGCAACCAGGGCATACCTCTGCATATCTTTGCTGAAGCCACCTTCCAGTTCGTGGCCAATGAAGCCCATTCTGCAATATTTTAAAAACCAAAATCCTGCTCCTCATCAAACGATGTATAAATAACTCAAGCCGAAACTTAAGCGATTCGAATATTTCGAAAGAACACGCGGCTAAACCTAAAACAAAAATGAACGAATGGAAGAACAAGCAAATTAAGAATTATAAAAGAGAGATTCGAAATCAAGATTACTGCAAATCAAGCAAATAGCGTTCTCAGATGGCTATAGAGAGAGAGAGAGAGAGAGAGAGAGAGAGACTGACAGGCCTGGAAGAAGCGTATGAAAGAACGGAGACGACGCCGTTTCCTTTCTCGGATGTTGAACGGAAAACAGTGCGGTCACCGCCGTCGTAGTCATTCCCCCACCATTCTGAAGCGTAGAACCAGTCTCCCTCGTCCTCGATACGACGGCGAGTCTCCGCAGAAAACCGCCGAACGCTTAGACCGCGCAAAATTCCGGCTCGACGCCACATCGCTTAAGCAATCCAAATCCGAAATGAGGAATGATCGAAGGATCCATAACCGGAGTTTGGAGTTATAAACCTCGCGAGTTTCATCGCCCTCTGCAATTTCAGGGTTTAAGCGTCTGGTTGATGGAGCATTGTATCTTGATCTCGAATAAGCTGCTACTCCTAACCCGGACAAGAATATGAGGCTAACTGCTAATATGTCATGGATTTTCTTTCCCTCTCTCTCTCTCTCTTTTTCATTCAAGATTTGAAGCATCTCTAAATCACAAGTATTTAATTTACATTTTTTAGTGAACAAAATAGAAGATTAGAGGGCATGTGTTGCAGTAACTCATTTATTTTTTATTTCATTTTTTTTTTATTATTGTATTTCCTTCGTGTTTTAGTTAAACATGTCCTAACAGTACGAGAAAATTCAGTTCGTTGATTATTATTATTTTTGATAAATATATGCTTATTATATATTTTTATTTTTTCGAAGTAAACACCAACTTGAGGTTGAATCCACTTATGACATATTTAGAGTAGTGGGAATTGATGAGAAAGGAATAGATTCATTCTCACTGTTTGGAATGTTTATATCATCAGTCACTAATTTACTTTATTTTCTTACTTTATCTCTTTCTTCATTTCTTATATTTTGAATCCAAACATGTCTTTTATGTAATTCATGTAAAAATATTTAAAAGTGAGATTAGATATAATGATTTGTACATACTTTATAATGAAGCAAGACAATCGGCATATATTCTTAAAGGGTGTTTGGATCTCTAGAAGTCAAACTCATTATTTGTTTTTTTGTACATCATCGAGTTCTTTTCCTAATTCATCCTCGGGGGGTGTTTGGACTACCGTTAATGGAGGGGGAGAATAGGAAGAAAGTTTAAGTTACTCTATTTTCTCTTATTCTTCCACTTCTCCTTCCCTCATCAAGATCAAAATGAAATCATCTCTACAAATGTTAAGAGTCATCAATATATTCCATAACGATTTTATTTTGAATTATGTACATTAATTGACTACTTAATAAAGAAAAGTAAAAAAAATTATTATTAATATGATAGAAGTTACCAGTCAAACAAGAGATCTCTTCCCCACACCAAATATACGGTAAAATATTTATCATTATATTCCATAATGATTTTATTTTGAATTATGTCTCTTAATTTACTACTTACCATTTTTTCGGAGAAAAATACTAAAATAGCCTCCATTTGTTGACTAAAAATTAAAAGTATTAAAAACGAGTGACAATAAATTTTTCCACATCTCAAATACAAACAAAATCAAAGATGATTTCCAATTACTCCAAACAAATAGGGAAAAGAACTGTATAATTTACAAAAAAAACAAGAAAGAAAAATCCAAAACCCTAAAAACAAAAAGGAATGGAGGAGATGAAAATTCCAATTGATATTCAAAAGCCAGTCTTCTGAACTCAGCAGCAAAAAGCAAAGAAAAAGGCCAATTTGGGGTCCGCCACAGCAAAGGTTACAGCCAAATGCGCCCTTTGGCGTTCGTTGACCCAACGATCACTTGATTAATTCCCAATTTATTTGTTTCTGAAAACCCCAAAAGCCATTGTTTTCTCTCTTTGAAGATACGCATTCAAACACCTGATTTCTGGGTTTCTTCTTCTATTTGATGATGGTTCGAAACCCAACAACGCCCACATGCCGCATTTCTGTTGCTGAGAATATGAAGGATCAATCTGCAGGTGGGTTTGATCTAATTTTGTTGTGTTTGTTTTCTGGTGTTTGTATTGATTCTGTTTTTTTTTGTTGGGTTTTGATAGTTTATCCGAGGGTGAAGGTTAGGGAGGATAAAGAATTCGATGATCACCCTGCTGTTTGTGAGCAGAAGAGAAGTTATCTGTTCTCTTTGAAAGATTTGGAATCACTGTTTCTTCAAGACTCCTCCAATTCTCCAGGTATCTCGTGCTGTTTGTTTTGTATGTGGTTTCTGCCAGTTGAAAGTGATGGCTGATCTACTGATCTGTTTTCAGTCTTCTCCTCATTAGGAGGCTGAAAATGAAAAACCAGGAGTTCAGTTAGTTTTGTTTAGATATGTATATGAATTTTCAACTTTCAAAGCTGATCTAGCCTCTGTTTTGTGTGTTCAGTACAATTTTGAACATCTAGAACACGTCTCATTTCTCTTACACAAATTTTGCCTATAAAAGAACTACTTATTATATTTGTCGGTCAAGATAACTCATATTAAATTAATTCCTGAATAACTACCATGTATTAAACTAGTTCCCACTTGGGTGAAAGAAAAAATCGAAAACCGACAAAATCAAATTGATCCAATGGACCGGTTTGGTTTTTAGAACAATATTTGGATCATTCGATTTGACATTTTAAAAAATCGAAATATATCAATTTGGTTCAAGTTCTTGATGGAAGAACCAATAAAGAATCGAACCGAACTGAATATATAAATAAATAAATAACATTGATATTTAAATTTGATAGAAGAACAAATTTAAATGTGAAATATGAAGCGAAAAGATTGTAAAAATCGTGATACTTATGGAAAATATTGTTTTTCGTTAATAAAATAAAAATCTTTAGAATCAAAAAAAAAAAAATCCAAATAAAAAATGAGGCAAAAAAAATGAAAAACAAACCACTTTTTTTATCGAAATCAAAATCGAAAACCGAACCAAACTAGTTATTGGACTTTAGTTCGGACCCAATTATTGAAAAATAAAAAATATTGGTTCAGTTATCGATTTGGCACAAAACCCGACAAAAACTGAATTGAAATCACCCCAACCCACTTCTACCCGTGATGGTTTATATAAAGTATTAGTTTATTTATGGGGATAAGAAAATATAGGTTGTAGCCAACCTGAGCATAAAACATGTACCAAGAACCAAGAGCTCAGAGATTCAAAACCTCAGCTCCTCCACATATTTGTTGAATTAAAACAAAAGAAGAAGAAACATAATATAAAATTAAAAAGATATATTTCAAAGAAAACAAGAAGAAAAACACCAATGTGAGGCACTGGAGGAAGGGAGAATAATTACTAAACGTCTACCCTATAACTTCAAAGAAAAGCAACAAAAACTTTAGTTTACCAAATCTCCAAAAGGTCTTTACAGAGCATACCTGAAAGGTCCTCAAGTTGACATCTGACCAAATATTCCAAAAGGGTTGGAGAACCCCTAAATACATTTACCAGAGCTCATTAGCTTTCTTTTTCAGAATCGAAAATACAGACTAGGACATCTTGTGCTGATCTAGGGACAGCAAGCTGCAGAGCTAAATTGTGTAGTAAGCTTCCACCAAATCTGAAAGGAAAATGAAGATTCACCAATTCCTTCCCACCAATCTTTTTTCCCTCCACAAATTTGTATTATCACGCATCACACATCATCTTTTTCCTTCTAGCGTATGTGCAGACAATCTCGAGTTGCCATCAAATAATAAGGAAATTTACTCCAAGTTTCCCTTTGAACTATTTTGATTTAGTTTTTTATAACCCATTTGGTTTTCTCAAGTTCATTCCATTTAACTCTTTTTTTTTTAGGAGATCAGAAGACTTGCATTGATAATATGAAAAGTTACAATAAGTCCTTATGAAAAAGCTTTTCATCTTTAAAAGGAGCTATTGTATGAGCCCATGACAAAGCCAAAATAGAAATCGAGCTCAACGGCTTATCGTTTGACCTTTGGTTGTAGACAGTCATTGAAGATGAGAACATTCTCTGTCTTCTAAATCCCATAAAAAAGCACTAATAAAGATGATCCTTAGGCTCTATTTGACTCTTATCTTTTATAACCTATGCTTTCAACAGCACCAATCATAATGAATATTGAATGTTTGACTCTGAATCTTGACTCGACGGTTTTATTGCAAAAATGCACAGGAAAGGAGCTTTGTGTTTCTCCATCACCCATTGCTAAAATTTCAAAAGCCTACAGTCCCAATGTAATCAAGCCCTCCACCTCAGTTTCTCAAGGTAAGATACATTATATTTTCATCCCGTTCTGAGGAAGTCTCATCCTACTCGTTGCTGCCTGAGATACCTTTACTTACAGCTCACTCATCAGCTTTATTTTATTTGCAAAAGCAGAAAGGAGGTGTAAAGAGGTTGATGAGGACGACAAAGTAAATATTAGAGCCAGTTCAATCCCAATGCCACGTGCTGTTGTATCCAGCCCTGGTATTTTCTTCCTGCCATGAAGTAGTATTTGTGAAATAAAACTCTACTAATATTTCTTTAAGTTTGTTAAACTGGTCAAATTAAACTCTGTTGGTTGCGGCCTTTGGCCTCTCTTTTTTTTAAATTTAAATATAATTCGTTCACTGAAGATATTTCCAGTATCCTATCTAAAAGAGATAGAAAGAGTAGTATTACATCCATAGTATTTTGTAAACGTGGAAAGACAATGGAATTAATTTGATAGTGTAGTACAACATGCATGGTTATATTTCGTGAACATGGAAGCCATTTGAACTAGTAGTAATAACCCGGGTCCGAAACTTTCAATTTCATACACTATGAGCTCACTTCATCTATATGTTGTGAACTCTTGGCCATCTTTAATTTAATGTGTATGCCTCTCGGGAGTATATTATTTTAATAATTGAAGCTTTCACTATTCTTTGTCAGAAAATGATTTAATGATTGGGAAGAAAAATAGAAAAACAACAGAAACCTCGTCAGTATTGAAGAATCAGAAATCAGTTCAGTCCAGACACTCACAGTGTAAGATCGTTGCTGGTCACAGTGGCAATGAAAATCCCATTTGCTCAAGGAAATCCAAGGATACTGTTGATAATAAATGTCGATCAGTTGGAAAGAATGGTGTGGCCATCAGGGGTGGCAGTTTCATGTCTAAGAAAACTCCCCAAAAACAAGACTCCTCGAGGTGATGCTATCGAGCATGTGATTACGTTCCAATAGGTGAAGATATAAGACTTTGAGTCAAGGGCTTGCACTGGCTATGCTTTGTCTAATTGCTCAACAAGGCTAGAGGTTCCTGTAAGGCATTCGCCCAAGCAAATTACATATCAACGAAAGGGCAAGAAAGACAATAAACCTGAGGTTACAATTTTGACTTATAAGCGCAAGGGTAGAGAGGTCATTGCACAGGGTGAGTGAGTGGGACGTTATTTTTGGTTAGGGAGATTGAGGGCGTGAGGGCTTTTGTACGAGAGGGGAGGTGTTTGGGAGGTAGGCGGATTTTGGGGTAGACTTAGGTCTAAGAGGAGAGATTTCCGGCTCTCTCTAAGGTGCTGGTTTCCTTTTGTTCTTTCTTCATTTTCCTTATATGAGACTGGGTTGATATTGGGTCTGTTCTGGGATACTTAACTAATTTTGTAGGTGTTTATTGGGTCTGTTCTGGGATACTTAACTAATTTTGCAGGTGTTTATTGGAGAGATACCTTACAGTTCCTTATTCGTATCAGAGCTCGGAATCAGCTTCTTGGCTAACCTGAATTACTTTATACCCATGTAGCCTGAGATGTTTTGAACTTGAAGACTTGAGATGAATGAAGTTCTAGTAACAGCCTGCAAAACTGATTTAACATGCATTTTTTGTCGCTATGTTGTTTGCAACTCAGTTTCTTTCATTTTAGAATTTCACTTTCCATCTCAAGATTCAACGATTTTACAACACAACAGATTCTATCATAATGCGGATTTGAACATTCTCCAGAAAGAAAGACGTGCCATCTATTGTTTGTCTCAATCCAACTACACCCTGGTTGTTTCTTAACTCTATTATTCTTCATTCTTGCCAAAATCATTTCAGCATCTTCTCTTTTACCACTTCTCAAATACATTTCTGCTAAAATCAAATACACTCCAGAGTTAGTAGGCTCTTTCTCCAGGACCTTTTCACCTGCAATTACTCCTACATCATAATTCTTATGGATTCTGCAAGCTCCAAGCAGAGCCCCCCAGACACTTGGCGGAACTTCAATTTCTTCTGTTTTCATTTCGACTAGAAAACTCAATGCTTCGTCAATAAGCCCAAATCTCCCGAACAAGTCGACTAAACATGTATAATGCTCACTCAATGGCTGAAGTGAACATTCGTTCTTCATAAAATTAAAATAGTACCTACCTTGGTTCACCAGACCCTTATGGCTACAGGCAGACAGAACACCAATAAAGGTTATATGATTAGGTTCTAATTTAGCTGATATCATTTTTTCAAACATTCCCAAAGCTTCTTTGCCATTTCCATGGTGAGCAAACCCACAGATAATAGAATTCCAAGAAATTACATCCCTGTTCGACATAGACGAAAACTCCAACAAGGCACAGTCCATGTTTCCACATCTTGCATACATAGTAACCATAGCATTCGATACCGCAACGAAGTCACTAAATCCTGCTTTCAGGACAAGTGCATGTGTTTGCCTACCAAGATGCAAAGTTTCCAGGTCAGAACAGATTGTTAGAACGCTTGTAAATGTAGCTTTATCAAGATGTGGACCTAACCTTATCATTCTAACAAAAAGCTTCAAACCTTCCTCACCTCGATCGTTCTCTCCTAATCCAAATATTGTAGCATTCCACACAGTTGCATCTTTATCCAACATTGATTCAAAAATCTTCACTGCAGTTTCAACTTCGCCGGTCCCAAAATATCCGACGATCAAATTAGTACACGAAACCATATTACTATATGGGATTTTCTCAAGAAATCCATGAGTCTCTTTTACCAGTCCATTTCTTATATATGCCAGCACAATGTTGTTCAATGTTTTTTGGGATTTCTCTGGCATTTCCATAAAAAGCCTCCTAGCATCATCCAACCTCTGGCTTCCAACCAAACCATTCACTAAACCATTCCAAGAATCAAAGTTTCGTTCAGGCATTTTCTCAAACAACTCCTCCGCCATTTCAACCTGCCCATTCTCTATGTACCCTGTCATCATCGTATTCCAAGCTCGAGCATCTTTCATGGGCATGTTCTCAAAAAGCTCCCTTCCTTCATCGACCCGTCCAGCACTGGCAAGCCCTGAGATCATGATGGTCCACGACACGTGATCCCGCATGCTCATTTTGCCAAAAAATTCTTCAGCCAGATCAAGTTTGCCGCAATTTACGAGCCCCCCAATCATCAAGTTCCAAGAAATTACATCTTTCGAAGGCAATTCATCAAACAGCTGAATCGCTTCCCCAAGTAATTCATTTCGAATACATCCCACAATCATTGAATTCCAACTCACAACATCTCTATACGGCATTGCATCGAAAATATCCTTCGCACCATCAACATCCCCAAATTGCATCAACCCAGCAATCACCGTATTGTAAGAAAAAATATCACGCTCAGGCATTCGTCGATATAAGCTAATCCCATCACTAAACCGCCCGTTCAAGAAGTACCCTCGAATCATCGCGTTCCAAGTCACAACATTTCGTTGAGGCATTTCGTCGAACAGTTTCTGAGCTTCTTCCACAAACCCATTTCTCATACAGTTCGAGATCTTGGAATTGGTAGGCTTCAGATTCGGAAAATTCGCTGGAGCATTGTGAATTGCAAGAGAGATTGATTTCTTGAGATATAGAGAGAAAATCCATGTGGGTCTGCGTGCGAATGAGGGCCGAGCTACAAAGAACATTTTTCATTAGTTTAGGAATCAGAGCAGAAGGGAAATGGAATCGAGTGGGTGATAAATATAGATTTCGCCAGGGGTTTCACCAATACCAGGCATATCAAGCTATGAACAAAAATGTTCATTGCCTTGTGGCTGAAGCATTGAGAGGACGAAGATATAAACGTGATGCGTTTGCGTGCTAGGTAAATTGTGGGAATTAATAGGGTATTAAAATGCAATCTTGCACTCGAATAAACTAACTGTTAAATATCGATTTTTATGATCAAATTCATAATATTAAACTAGATTAACATCAAATAATAAAATTGTTATGTCACCGACCCTTGTGGTAATTTTAGTCTGGCTTTTATGAGACATTATTTCATTTTGATTCTTAAATTTTGTTTGATAACCATTTTGTTTTTTTGTTTATTTTTACAATTATTATTCAAACATATTATTTTCATGACTTTATGTCTCCGTCTTAGTTGTGATTTTAAAAACAAAACCAAAATTTGAAAGCTAAAAAAAATAATTTTCAAATACTTATTTTGGCTTATGAAATTTAATTATGATCCATGAAGCATATGTAGGGACTATAAGAATAGACTTAAATTTCAAAAATTTAAAACGAAAAAACGAAATGGTTATCAAAAGGTGCCTAACTTTTCATTATGATCCATACAAAAAAAAAAAAAAAATATATATATATATATATATACACACACACACACACACACACACACATATATATATATAGTTTATATTGTAATAAAAGATTAATTATCCATTAAATTTCGGTAAAATGGAAAAAGAAAAAAAATAATAACAATCATGGTTCTCTCATCTAATCAGTTTCATTTTATAAGTATCCAAAATCACCACCTCTACCACTCCTTTCTCCACCTCTATCACCTTCCCAGACAGACCCTCTAATTAAGAAACTACCAAATGAGAACAAGAAAAAAAAAACATTTATGAAACAATTAATTGTGGGTAATGTTAATTATGCGTTAATGATGACAGTTAGAACTTGAAATTTGAAGTAATTCAGCCAATTCCAATGCATACTCTGATTTGCTCCTTACTTTATTTTATTTTTTCCTGCTTCTACTCTGTTTACAAAGCCCTACATGGGAGGGAGGACAAATCCAAAGGAATGAAAATGATGATGCGTTGGGGTGAAGAGCAAAGATATTTAAAAGTACAAGAGAATATATAAAAGCATAATTCAAAATGAAATCTCAAACTGAAGACAAACACCAATGAAAAGATGAAACCATCTTCACCTTCTTAATAAGTTAATTATCAAAACAAAAGGATACATTAAGACAGATCAATTCACAAACATAAGAAATGCACTCCTAAAAAGATAGTCGACCAACGCAGCGAAGCGTCACTAGTTCGAATCCGCTATCAGCTTTCCCTTTGCAATGAAAACAACTTTAGTCGATTTCAGCGAAAAGAATCGTAAATCGTAGCCGTGTTCATAAGCCTGTATGGTAGCATTGTATAAGATGATTTTTCTTTTTGGGGGTTGGGGAGGTTAATGGTTTAGAGAACCATTCAAAAAATCAAGAACCATAAACAGGAATCAAACGAAAAACAATGCAAAAGAATAAGATCATTAGAAAAACCAATCTCTTTCTCTATCTCTACTCATGTTAACCAACTTCACTTCAAATTATCTTCACATGACCAGGGTTAAAACAATGGTTCTATATGGGGATTTTGATTCCATTTGTCTCGCTTCTTCCTTGACACCTTGGAGCTGTGGATGGTTTTATTAATTAGACTTCGACAAACGATGACGTTAATATCAACTAAAAGATTGAGTTATGAGAAAACATACCGAGTCCTTTCGCCTTAGACGTCTTCATGATTCGAAGTTTCTTAACCGAGGTAAGGAACATCCTATCGGCGAAAACATATAGTATCAGGTAAATAACTGAACAATGACGAGCATGTTTTTCCATCAGTGAGAAGTGAGAACATACCTCCAAGGAACATCCCCAACTAACAACCAGTCTCCTTCTTTATCTTCATAGGTGAGCACGAACTCAGAAGAGCCAGTCAGAAGTTTTGAGAGTTTTTGCACTTGTTCATCTTGACCACCACTTGAGCCTAATAACCATAAAGGAAATGGTCAGTACAGACAAATTCAGCTATCAACTATACATCATTCATGTTCAATACCCAAAAGAAGAAGATAAGCCAACTTTTCTGCATTTACATACATGCATCTACACATGAGTGTGTGAGTGTGCATGTGCAGATAGATAGAAGTGCACGATGATCTTGAAAAGCAACTAACCGGTGGACAGGATGCTTCCTGTAGATTTAAAAAACATGTCCTCAAGCATAAGGGCCAAAGTCTCATAGCAAGAATGGGCATTCAAATCCACCTTCCTGCCAATTAGAATTCCGTCCATATACACTTTCACAAAACCAAGAGGTCCCTTTTCAGTATCAGTTGCACTCATAGCTTTGCCATCATCGATCTTCTCTGAAACAACAGCCTTGGACCTATTCTTGAGAGAAAGCAGCTCCTTTTCATCTCCAGCCCTTTGATTTTTAGCTTGGTTAACCAGGCTGTTAATTCTGTGAGTTCTTAAGGGTGGCCATCCCACCACCTGACTGCTTCCAGTTGACCCAAAAGTTAGAAAAAGAGAACAACTAGAAAACATGTATGTATCAGAACATGGCTTGAAAAAACAATAGAATAGGTATGGTTTTGGTTATATGCGTGTCCTCTCCGTCTTATGCGCATTTCTACTATTTTTACGAGAGATTCTGACTGACCCTACGACATTTTAACATAAAAGAAACTTGTAAGAAAAAAAATTTATAAGTAGGTGACCATCATTGATTGAATTCTTAATCTCTAGGATCCCAAAACACTTATTTGACCACTAGACCAGCCCATGAAGATCAGTATGGTAAAGGTAATGAGTTGAATGAGAGAAACATTTTGATCAACATGCAACTTTCCTACATCTGAGATGATCAAGATTTGGTAGGTATTGCCATGAATTTGTGCAGCAATTCTTTAGTCAGAGGATGTAAGTGACAATACAAAGTTTGACATCTTTCGAGATTCAACCAAATAAAGGGACTACTGTAACTACTTCATATGCCTGTTACAGAAGATCTTATCAAAAGCCAACAGTTTATGAATTCCTATTTCTACTTGAACAGGATTACACATGCCACGCCCTTCTAATAATGCACAACTCTACAATCTCTTTTCTACCGTTAAGGATTAAAAATACAAAACTAACAAACAGTGTTTTGAGTAATTTGAATAAAAGATTCTTACTAAACTAATTCTCCTTTCTATAAAGAGAATGGTTCGTTACTCTTCACATCACCTGATTCCTTTCGTCCTGTTTTATCAAACAAATTAATCATAAACAGAGCATTCTCCTAACCTGACAGCCGGAGGATGAGACCCATCATCGTGAGAAACGGGATCCGCCGCCCTCTTGACGCCAGTAACAGCAGCAGCTCTGCCTGAGAATCTACCAGCAACAGCAGGAGAAGAAGAAGAAGAAGAAGACCCACCAGAAGAGATTCCGGAGGGAAAATCCTTGGCCGTCAATATCCGGCCACGCTCGCCCCAGCCACTGTACTTACCCTTTCCGGCAGAAACGCTAATTCCAAGGCTGAGCCCTAACCCTAATTCGAGTTCCGTCTCAACAGGGCAAGAAGACTCCTCCTCCGACAAATCCATCTGGGGAGTCTCAACATCCGCCGCCTTGGAAAGCAAAATCTCATCGTTGGACGCTCCGGAAGAGCCGGCGGTGTCGGCAGAAATGCCGGTGGAAGCCAGTAAACCTAAGGTTGGTTCCATGGAGAAGAGAATGGAAGAAACAGAGTAAGGATTGAAGGAAGAAGATGGAATGAGTGTGAGAAAGAAGAAGAGGTGGTGGTTGTGATGATGATGGGACCCAGATGTCTGGTAGTGCGGCTACCAGTGATAGCAGTTACCCACCATTGTTCTCCATTGTTGTCGACAGGAATTTCTCTTTTGAGATGAATCTCAACGCTCTTCATGTCTTCTTCATGTACCTCTCTCTCTCTCTCTCTCTCTCTCTCTCTCTAGCTACGTAGCTGTACTGCTATTGGAATTCGCCACTTTCATTTTGAATATATTATTTTATAGGCAAAAATATAATTTTTAATCAATTTTCTAATATCAAATTTTAATTTTTGCATTTTTGCATTTTATTTACTTAACAACGCATCCATAGAAATTTTTGGGCATCCCTCAATAGACAGCAACACGTTTCTAGATCAGACACCAGAATATATAGCAGTATATATGTATTTTGTCTTCGATATCACAAACTTTAAAATCTAATGACTAAAATTTAAGAGCTCTAATTTGAAAATTCAAAGATTAAAAATACTATTTCAACCTATTTATTGTGGTTGGAAGTCGTGTAAATTTATTAAAGCAAAGTATTGATTAATTTAGAGAGTTGAAGTTGAAACATTTGTTCTTCTAAAGGGATTATATATGCATTGATTTGATGTCTAGGTTAGGTTTGATCTATGAGTAAATGTTATGCCATCATAAAAAATGTAATAGTGAAAATAATCATTTAACAAGTTTAGTTTCTTCTTAAGACTTCAGTCACTAAAAATAACTTGTTTGAAGGAATATTATGCGATGTTTTGATTAAAATTTTAAGTATATTTAAAATTACTATTTAGAATGAGTATTTATTTTAGATATTTAGACGTAATGATTGCATTTAAAAACTTTTTTTGATGTAATTTTTAAGAATATTTAAAATTAGTATTTAGAATGAAGATTTATTTTGAGTATTCATAAGTAATGATTAAAAATGATTGTGATCAAAAATCTTGTTCTAATGTAGATTTTAAGAGTATTTGAAATTAGTATTTAAAATTAAAAATTATTTTGACTATTTATAAGTAATATTGATTACACTCAAGTCTTGGTCTTGATGTAATTTTTAAAAGTATTTAAAATTAGTATTTAGAATGAATATTTATTTTGAATATTTAAAAGTAATGATTGCAATCAAAACCTCGTTTGTATATAGTTTTTTTAGGAGTATTTGGTAAATACTAGTCCAAATACTCATACCAAACATCCCTTAAATTTGTCTATAAGAAATATCTTCAGTTATAGTACTTTTAAGTGGCGAAATTTTGGAATATTAACGTCTAATTTGTTGGATATAGCTTGAACATATACTTTGTTTGGCTACAACAGGAAGGAAAGACAAGGAAAGTACAAATTAGTGATTGGTGAAACATAATTCGGTGTTTCAAATAGTAAGAATGGAATCACTTCTCTTTCCTTTCCATCCCTTCACACGGAATTCAAATTACATCACAATTTAATACATATATATATTGGGTAGGTATGATCAATATACATAGAATCTACCCTAAATCTTGATGAAACCCAAGAAGACAAAGTGTAAGTAAAGTAATGAAAAGGAATAGAAAACAAAGATTATATTAAAGGTAAAATGGGTGTGTCTCCATTTTAGTGAGGACAAAAGGGGGTTTAGGGTTTTATTATTCTCAAGGTTGTGGCTTTTAGAGACCACATTTATACTATATTCTAAATACATTATCCCTTCTCTTTCTCCTTTTTCATTGTCTTCCACTTACAAGACAATTGGTATACACACATTGGTTATTGAAAGTGAAGCTTAAAGATGTGTTTGGTTAGTGGGGGATGTGGAGCTAATTCAAAGTTTGAGGCTACCAAAGGAGTTGTGTTTGAGGTTATTAAATTTTGTTCAATGTTTGGGTCTAATTTGCCTTGTCTTGGGAAAATACTTTTGGAGTTAATCTCTTTCATAAATTTCAAAATTTGATATTTCATATTTCAATAATGTTTACTTTTTCACGAGATAACAAAATTATTAATTAAACAACATAATGTTGAATAAATTCATGATTTGAATAATTTTAATATATTACTAAAATGATTATTTTAGTTTTAACGTGAATTTAATTTGGTTAAAATATTATTTTAATTCTTAGATTTTCACTTTTGTTTCATTTTGGTTCTTAGACTTTCAAAAGTTCAATTTTAGTCCATAAACTTTTAAGTTTGCTTCATTTTGATTCTCAACTTTCAAATATTCGAGTTTAGTTCATAGACCTTAATAAAAGTTTAAAATTGATCTTAATTATGATATGTTATTTAAAATTAAATAAAATTGGTTTAATAATGTTAATTATTTCAATACAAGTAAAGAAAATATATGAACGTATTTATAAAATTTATAGGAAAATATGATATTTTTAAAAAGAAAAAACCAACAAAAAAAAGTATATTAAGAACCCAATTTAAGTTTTTTTTTTTTTTTTTTTAAGTTTAGGGACTACAATTGAACTTTGAGAAGTTTAGGGACCAAAATATAACAAATTTTAAAGTTCATAGAATAAAATGGAACAAACTCGAAAAATCTGAGGACTAAAATTACACTTTTGAAATTCTACACTAAAATGAATGTGAAAGTCATGGCTAAAATGGCTAAAATGATATTTTAACTATTTAATTTTTTTTTTTTAAATAAGCGTAAAAAAAAATAAAAAATTTATGGTGGATATTCAAACTTTAAAACATATTTACAAAATTATCAAAATTTCACAGTATTTACAATAATATTTTTATATTATTTTATTTTTAATTCTTGGGATAAATAATTATTTACATTTTATTTTTCTTGGTTTGAAGGAATGACATGCAGATACTATACAAAGAAAATTAATTTTAATTCCTAAAAAATATATAATTTTAATAGAAAAATAATAATAACTCTCAGCTTTGACTAAGAAAAAAGAGTATATCTTTAACTTCATAACGTCCGAGTTTAAATTATTTTTCCGAAACAATGTATTCCTATTTAATTGATATATATATATATATATATTTATTTATTTATTTATTTATATTTATATATATATTTAGTGATAAATTTTCCCCTTTTCACGTGAGTCTTAAAAGGGAAAAATGTTGATTTCATGTGACTATAAAGTGTATATAACTCCTTTGTCACGTGCATCTTCTTCTTTATAACCCAATTTCTTAGCCACCATTTTTAAACTTCAAAAATACATTAGATAACCATTTAATTAATATTAAAAATAAATAACTTTCAACGTAAAAATAATAATAATTAAATGTTTTTTTGAAAATTAATATTAGTATTGGAGGTGTAGTTGTGATGTGTTTGTTGAAATTTTAATTTAAAAAATTGAAAAATTATTGTTTAGTAAATACAAATAAAAATAATGATTATTCAGTTATCCACTTAAACAAATATAAAATTGTTTTTATTTTTTCCATAATATTAAAAAAATGGATAAATTCCCATCTCCACTCAATTCCCCGCCCTCCCTCCAAGCTCTTCGGTAATTGGGGATTTGTGTAGTTAGGCAGCAAAATCAACTCTCAAAAACTCTTCGATGTTGCATTCCACAGCTTCGTTTTCAATATACACGGATGATGAAAACCAAGAACAAGTGGCTGGATTAGAGGAATTTGAGAAGGGAGTCACGATTGAAGTGAACAAAGAAGCTCTGGGTAGTGGAAATGATTTCAGTTTTGACAAAGAAGATATGGGGTTGATTCAAGAGGAAGAAATCGAAGAAGAAGAAGATGGCTTAAGCGACGCCGAGTTTGACCTGAAACCGGCCAGTCCCCCCCTGTATCTAGCGGCGGGGCTTGGAATTGATTCCGCTGGTCTCGGCGGCGGGTATGATCCCGTTGATGAGCTTTCGGTTCATCCTTCGTTGATTCTCAGAAACTGCGTGCAATCTTTGTGGGTAAGTTCTGATTTCATTTGTATTTCATTTGATAAATTTCACCAAAATCAATCATGAGTTTTATCCGTCCAATTTCTGGCTGTTCTGGAAAAATTATGTTCCTGAGTTTGTTTTGAACTACTCGTTCTTGTAGAATTTCTCGAGCTGATTTTCCAGTTCTCTTGTCATAAAGTGAATCTGTGAGGATGGATCTGCTCTTTCTGTGATCAGAGAGTTGAATTTTGTTGGTTTTGTTTTAGCAGTTGCTCTATCAATTTGTTCTAAGAGACTAGTGTTGAGAATCTTTAGTTAACACTATGGTACTGTTTGTTTGTGATAGTCTGAGGGAAAACTTGATGAAGCTGAGGAACAGTGCTATCAAGCTACATTAACGTACCCTGAAGATGGTGAAACTTTGGTGCTGTATGCTCAGTTCGTTTGGGAAGTCCATCGTGATCAAGCAAAAGCTTCGAGTTACTTTGAACGTGCAGCTCTGGTTGCTCCAAATGACAGGTGAGTGTATGCTTCTTGTATTCAAATATCTGCAGACATTCTACATTAGATCATCTAAATTGCGGTTTGTAGCTTAATCATGATGAGTTGGCGTAGTGGTCAAACAGAGCTTTAGTGATCTAAGAGGTTATGAATTTAATCCGGGGTGTTCATTTATCTAATTATTTTCTTGATATCTAAATTTGTAAGGTTAGACAGAATATATTATCTAAGTGTTTGTCCTAAGTTGGCCCGGACTGAATATCTCTGCTTTTTAATTGGCAGCAATATTCTTGCAGCACGAGCCAAGTTCATGTGGGAACTGGACACTTTTGAGGAGGATGAAACTATGGTGCCTGCAACTTTTTTCTTCCCTGTGCTGTCTCATGATGTTTTCACAGTTATTATGTATGATTGTGTATTGATCTGGTGTCTTGTAATCTGCAGATTCCAGTAGAAGAAGACCAGAATCTAGTTGGCTCATCTCCGAAAGAAAGAATTGAACCAGTAGCTGACACTGGTGAGAGTGACATGCTGGAGTATTACGAGAAGATGCTTAAGGAGAACCCCACTGATCCGTTGCTTCTGAAAAGCTATGCTCGATTCTTGCAGCAGGTGCGGCTAGTTTGCTATGGTTTTTGGTATTAAGCACTATGAGATCATGTAACTGGGCTACTGTCTACCTAAAAAAAGTTTGGTTGAAGTTTCAGCAGTCGTTTTTTATTGATCTAATTACCGATAATAAAGAGAAATGAAGAAGTTTCCAACTCAGCTCACAATTTGAAACTTGTATCACTGGGTTACAATCTGCTGAGATTATTTGAAATGCTGCTTTTATCTTGAAAACTATTTGTTTAGTTACTACCATTGTCTTGAGCTGTTGATGAATGTTAGTTAATGCTGCAGTCAAAAACAAACCTCCAAGGGGCTGAGGAATGCTACTACCGTGCCATCCAAGCAGACCCGAGTGATGGAGAATTGCTATCAGAATATGCAAATTTAGTGTGGGAGCTTCATCATGACTACGATAAAACATCGAATTACTTCGAGAGAGCAACAGAAGCTTCTCCTACTAACAGGTAAATCAAAATTAAAATCAAATAAGTTCACTTTACATCAGGTTTAGCTTTGGATGTCTTTTGCTAGCATTAATATAGGCATTGCCTTAACTTGTCACTCTTCCATTTTCAGCTATGTTCTCGGTGCGTATGCAAGGTTCCTTTGGGAGACGAATGAATACCATGGGGACGATGGAGTGAGCAAAAATGACTCTCAATGGTCTTCGAACGCGGGGGCAGTTTCTGTAGGAAATGCTTAAATTTGTTTAAAAACTTAGTTGAATCAATTATATACTAAGTGACACTCAAAGCAAAATAATATTGTTCTAGCTCTATTATGCAAAATCAACTTTGAATGATTATATCCTGCATAACATTGGCTAACTTTGAATCCTTAACCTGTTCAAAATTGTTGCTTGAAACAATAACGAACTGAAATTCACCATGTAAATGTATTCAAAAAAGTAGATAATATACGTTTCGTAATTAATTGCATTGCATAACAATAATTCAGCGAGTACCAGTAAATCTGCAACTCGACAG